>SNQJ01S0012209.1:0-16296 GCA_010110895.2 Picea sitchensis | reverse complement strand
TGAATCTGTATTGAGCACTTTTTACCACTTTTAATCAAAACATGTAATCATCAACTTATCAAAAAATTATCACTTGTGATTGCATTCAAAATATTATGAAAAATACCATTCAAAAATGCATAACATATAACCATAGATACACAATACACAAGAAGTTTGCATGGAAACCCAAATGGGAGAAAACACTGGAACACTTTCTTATATATCAGAAGATTGCATTCATAGGAAGCACTAAATTCAAATATTCTCCAGCACCAACTGGAAGGAGGAACCAATCACCTAGTTTATATGCTCCAATATGAAGGAAGATACAACTCCCTAGATTCTCCATCTCCAACTGGAAGGAGTCTCTAACCCCCTTATTTACAAGATAAAACCTGGAAAAAGTCCCAACTCTCTATATTATCCAACACCAAATGGAAGGAGAATCCAACCCCCTGATTTACAAGATCCAACTTGAAGGAAGATACAACTCCCTGTATAATCCTTCTCCAACCAGGAGGCTAAAACCCCCTTTCCTTTCCCCTTCCTTCCTCCTTGAAATATAAATGGAGACTCAACCTATCACTGAAACTGTCACCGATAACTAACCTGTCACTGAAACTATCACCGATAACTAACCTGTCACTGTCACTGATAATCAACCTGTCACTGCCATTGATAATCAACCTATCGCTATAACTGTCACTAATATCGATACATATCATCATCAAAACCATATCCATTCACATAAACCATATTCCAATATCACCAAGAACATTTCTCGTAACATATTCCCAACATCACCAAGATATGCCTCAAACCATGTGCCAAATATATGCCTCAAGCAAGTGCCATAACACCCATGATAAACCATAAATCATGTATAAAATATATACCTCAAATCATATGCCCAAAATAACGAACATATGTCTCTATCCATATCTCAAAGACTCTCCAATATATTACTTAATCATATACCATAACATCAATATATAACCCTAAAAAACATATAAAGACATACCTTTAATCATGTAACAACCCGGTGCATAAAATCTTTGCTCATCATAATTTCCTCAACTTCAACACCATCAAATTAGGTCCACTTAGAAATGAGTTCCACATAGAAATTGGGTCCACATGAGTCCACATATAAACCCCAAAATCACTTCTTAAATTTATCTCGAACACATGTTTGAGACTAGTTTTTGGATTAGTCAGAACCACTAACTTTAAACAAGAATAAATGTGTACATGTACTGAATCAAGTTCTAAAAATTGTACCCAGTATTATTTATATCTTCTCTAAAATTCCTCCAAGTTTTTCTTCTTTATTGGTCACTAAAAAGGATATATAGTGAAAATGGAAGACCTTCTTGAAGTTTGACCTATTTTGGAGATATAACGTGTACAACATGCCACACGCTCAATATTTGATACATGATTATGAAAATAAAAAAAAGAATACTAAAACTGATACTCTTTGTAATTCAATTAGTCTCATAGAATTTGGATCATAAATGAAGAAGTTATGATTGTTTTACCTGGAACACTTGTTTGAGACTAGTTACAGGACTAGTCAAAAACCATATCTTCCACAGAGTGTATCTCTAAAAGTACAATGAACCAGAAGATGAAATTTGTACCATAGGTACCTTGATATGTATTCACATCATCCTCCAAGTTTATATATCTTAATCATTCCATAAATAAATTTGTATCTAAAATCGTAAGATGACCTTTAAAAAACATACCTTAGAACACATCATCACAAGACTTCATCTTGCCTTGGAATTTTTCCCTTCTTCACTTCATCCTCCCTCTAAAATTCACTTCCAATATTGTTCTAAGAGATCAAAAGATTGAATTATGATAATGAGAGGTTATTAAAGTGTATTTATACTTTTCCAAGTGCCTATTTTACTTGACTTTAGGGTCGGCTTCTAACTTCTTTGACCATACTTCATGGATTTAATATTTAAGAGGCATAACTTATCAACCGTGAGGAACCATGTGGCTTGCCACATACCATTGGAAATGACATGACCAAAACCATCAATATATGGAGATTTTTTATGAAATTATAATTTCCTTCATACTCTTTTCTCCAATCAACTTTGGGCTTCATGACCACACCTTTAGGGCTTCCTAACCACTTAGCCATATTTATAGGGATTTTTGTAGACTTTGGGGCTTCTTAACCACTTGTCCATATTTCCAAGTTTTCTTATTGAATTATTCAAAGCATATTCCCGCGAGGGCCATGCTTAAAGCTACACCATAAGGGGACCACTTTAGATACTTCTCTCCCATCACTTATAGAGGCTTATAGAATTCTTATAGGGTTGAAATCACCCATTACTTCTAGGGGATTCTAGGGATTCTAGACTTATTACATTCTTGACATCAATGATAACCATCTTTCTAAAAATTAGTACCAAGTTTCTTGCACAAAGTTCTCCAAAAATGACCCACAAATATAGTGTTTCTATCAGAAACAATGTTGTTAGGAAAACCATGATATATTACCACCTCTTTAAAGAACAAATTTGCAATATTTGTTGCATCACTGGTTTTTGTACAAGCAACAAAATGTGCCATTTTAGAGAATCTATCAACCACAACATAAATAGAATCGTTACCTCATTGTTTCCTTGTGTTAAGCCCTAATATTGGCTCATTACCCCTTAATTGGGGCATATTACATTAGTAATGTTATTTTATTTATGTAGGCTTTATTACATTGGTTGTAATTACACCTCCTAGTCTCCTATATATACCAAGGAGACATTTTCATTTGGAATCATCTTGTACTTGAACATTTATGTGGGGTAAAAGGAGGTTGCCCCCTCAAAGAGGCTTATTATCTGAAATTATCTCTTATTCAAGGCGTTGAGTACTTATTCTGAGGTTTTTCTATGCTATATTGATATTTGGTTCTTAACATATGGTATCACAGCTCAAGGTCTTGGGATTTTGCTGCTACATCTGAGACACTGTGGAATTTTTGCGATAATTTTTTTTTTAAATGATTCAGAAGGAACAACTTGGAGGATATTTAGTAGATGGATCAAGGTACGTTGGGTTAAAAATTCAGATCCTGAGGCATTATACTTTCGGAGATACAACCTTTGTAAGATAGGGCTATGGAATCATCCTGAATTGAGTTATTGCAGAATTTTCTCTATAAATGTTTTTTTGTAACGTTTCAGACCCTAAACTTTGGAGGATATTCTCAAAAATTAGTAAGGTATCTTTGGTAGCTATTTCCACCTCTGGGTCATCATAAATTTGTAGATACACCCTATAGAATATATAGGGTATATGATTAGTCCTATTGACTAGTCTCAAGAAGGTGTTCCATGTAAAACAATCATAAATTCTTCCTAGAGTATCTAAATTGAGTGAAACTAGTTGCATTGGATAGTGGATATACCGTAGTAGTTTTGGTACAAGTTTCAAAATTTTATATCAATTATTTTGTGCAGGGACCGCTATACAAGTGAGATCTCCTGGAAAGGCCAAAAATCAGCAAGTTATGGGGAAGTTACCGTAAATTCCACTTGGCACATCCAATTGTTATCAGACCTATGGAATTGAAGAGAGGAAATATCAGAGACCTATAAAAAATAAAATTTCATACTCAGAAGGGCCAAAATTTTGGAGATACAATAAAAGGAAGGTTGTTTAGCAGAACCACATAAAAATCAAGGTTTAAAGTGATACTTGGCCAACATGCCACCAAAAAAGGGAACTTATACACCAAATAAGCCTCCAGACAATCCTACTTGGAATCTTGATGAAGGTGAAGAAATGCATAGGGACATAAATGATTTACAAAATAAGACAATAACAAAAGATGAACCAGAAGAGATGATGGATTCAACAGAAGCTAAGTTTGAGGCAATAAATACTAAGATGGATTCTTTAAAAGGGGAGATCATGAAAGGATTGAAAAAATTCCTAATAGAGAGGACACCTGAAAGTGAAAATGTATCCCAAGAAATTCATGATGAGGACACAAGGAAGGTGAATCAAGAATGGAGAAACTCCAACTTTGGGTTGAAGACCAACCAGGTTCCTAAGATCGATATGAGGAAGTTTGATGCAGGAGCATCGCTCACCTATCAAGCGAGCCAGCGCGTGGAGCAAGGAGAGACCAGCTGGACATCGCCAGCATTCAAATTTTGGAATCATTACAATATGGCTGCGCCAAACATTAAACGTTGATGTGATGAACCGCATTTGTACATGTAACGGACCTTGAGCAGATAAGCTCTTGTCCTTAGGTAGCTGAGGCATTTACTTAAGTATAGTTGGCATTTAATAGATTTAATGGAGTTAGATAGGATAATTAAGTCTAGATTAGACAGTTTGCTTTCGAGAGGGAAGACGGAGTGTAGACACCCTCCCTTGTATCATTGCTTGAGAACATTCATTCCAACGGTATTGGAAAGGAGAATGAGAGAGTCTATGAAGAACCTCCATGTCTGAGTTATTGAATTAATAGGAAGAGCTTTGATTCAATTCCATGGGCGTGTTTGATCTTTGTGTGTTGTTGATATTGTGCCTTTGCGTGTTTGCTTCTTTCTATGCTTATACATTATATCTTGCATATGTAATTGCATTATGAGTTCGAAACACGAGGAATGAAGGAATAGAACCCCATTGTTTCTCACTGTTTAGGCGGAATTTCACACGCATAAATGGAGTAGAATCCCTCGCATAGAATGCGTCGAGGATCGCAGTTGAACTTCATTCCGCCGTTGAGTTAGGTTGGAAGGTTGTTCGCGAAGGCGAGTCTGCGGTGAAAGTCGCGAGTTGGATGGGAGCCTGATAGCAAGTCGAGAAGAGCAGTCGAGGCTGTTGCGAGTGTGGCGCCATGAGAACAGAGGACTTCATCACTTTTGGAAGTGGGTGAAGAAGACTGAAGGCAGTGAGCGTGCCGAGGGAAGCTCTGAAGGAGTTCGAGTTGACAAAAGCTCAGGAGGGATTGTTCCTTTGTTTCAGTTGCACATGACGAAGGTGGCGAATGGAGGATTCTCAAGAGAAAGAGAATCGACGACTTGGAGTTATCAAGGAGAAACCCAAAATCACGAGGACCGTCGGTCGTGTAGAAGTCCGCGGGAGTTAACCGATGATACAGTGGAAAAGGCAAGTCCATTTGGACTTGAATTTCGGCATTGGCGGGGATTGATAGGCGAAGTTTCACATCTCGTGAAATCCGAGCAGCGATTTCCCGAATCGCGGTTGTCGATCATGCGGAGAACGGTGGCACCAGTCGGAGATCCCGGAGTTTGGCATTGAAGTGGTAGGGCGAGGTTTTACACCCACCGTGAAGTCGGGATGCGATTTCGAAATTTGAGCGTCCGGAGAACGCGATAGCCTTGAGATCCACGAGGATCGGGGTTGGCGTTGGCGTTTCCGCAGTAAGATTTTTATACTCTTGAAAGTCCGCGACCCGGCCCGATTTCCCGAAAGAGTCAGGCGGAACCGTGATCTCCGAGGGGAGACGTGGCGAAAAAGGATCACGAGGGTCGGAGTTGAGGGTTTGGTAAAGATGCGTGACCTTATTGTATCGAGCATAAACTCCAGAATGGTGATTTCGGAAAATGCTTGGCGGAGGACAGGTGTCAAGGCGTTATGCCTCACCATGTGGTGTTGACAGTTGGCATCGGAGAATCGGAGTTCATGGTTTTGTGATGCAAGAGATTTCGCGATGTCAGTGAAAGCGCGATCTAGCGATCCCGTCGCCTGGCGAAGAGTGGCGTGGCGTGTGGGGCCATGATCATTAGTGGAGGACAGGTGGAAGCACACCGAAGTTCGGGGATCGGGGTTTTACATTATATGTCATGGTGTGTTTTGCGTGAACCCATGACTCCAGGAGTCCTGACTCGATATCGAAAGAGTTGGCCGTTGACCGCCGAGTTCGAGATTTTGAATTACTTGTGGTTGTGCTCCGCGAGAGCATGAGACCCCGGTCAAATTCCCAATATCCGGAAAGGGAAAGCGGCGAGAAAGGATCACGTGGGTAGTGGACTCGAGAGAGGAGGAAAGTACTGACTCGCCGGGCGATGGCGAAGAAGGTCACGGTTGGAGACTTGCTTTCGGTGGCGGGTTCGTCAAAGTTTGATGGAAAAGGACCCAATCCGCTGAACCGCCAGGATGGAGCAATTATTTGATCTACATATTGCCACATACACAAAAGTCGCGATTTCTTCTTTATATTTAGAAGACAATCAATTTGTATGGTATTGATGGATTTTTTCCTCGCAAATCCTTGTCACTTGGACAATTTTCATGGAAGAATGATAGCACACTATGAAAGGGATACAAGGGGCAATACCTTCTTTATCCAATTGATAAAATCTCAAGCAAAGGGGTTCGGTTACGAGCATTGATAACTTCAAAGATTGAATATAAAGGTAACAAATATTCTGAATGAGCACTTGATTGATGTATTCATGGGAACTTTAAAGGATAAGATTCAACGAGGTTTTACTTTGGGAACCCAAATCATTTGGAGAATGCATTTAAAGATTGGAAAGAAATGTTGAAAGTAAAATATGGCTATGGCTCCTAGAAAGACCAATCCTGGCATCTATAGAGAATAATTATCTTCTTCTAAAAGAACACCTCAACCTACAAGGGTTGACACCTCAACTATTGGAGGAAATAAAAGAAAAGTTTTATGCTTTAATTGTGACAACAAGAGATGCAGTAAAGGGACATAAGTGTGGTGAGAAAGTATTCATATATTGTGAAGAGGAAGAAGAACAAGAACAAGAATTGTCTCAAGATGAAAGCGTGAGAGCGAATTTGTTAAGAGTTGAATCCCATGATATGGTGTAATGCACTGGTACGGAGATGCACTCCTCAAAACCTTAAGATTGAAGGATACATAAAAATAAAAAGGTAATAGTCCTAATTGATTCGTAGGTACTCATAATTTCATTCACTATAAATTAATAGAAACTCTCCAATTGCTTTGTATGTATCTAAGCGCGCCGGAGTTCAAAGTAATGATTGTAGATGGAAGAGGAACTATCAATTGCTCAAAGAAAATGCAATAATATCAATCTTACTATGGGAGAGTATGTAATGAATAGTCAATGATTGTTACACCCATGGGTGGTGCTGATGTTGTACAAGGAATCCAATGGTTACAATCATTAGGAACAATGGATTTTAATTTTCAAAAGAACTTTTCATGAAATTTTCATTGGAAGGAAAAGCCCGTTACAGAAGGTATCGAAACCGGTGAGTGATAAGATCTAATGGCATGGAAAAATTATTGAAAAGGGGCATCAAGCCGTTATTGCACAAAGCTGTGCTCACTAGATGTTCAAACATCACAAGCCACTATTCCTCAATATCTCCAAGGGATCATTGATAGCATTCAAAGTATTTTGAAGATATTCCCAAAGGTCTTCCACCCACTCAGAAAATAATGATCATGAAATTCACCACAATTCCTAGGAGTGTTATGTTAAGAACCAAATATCAATATAGCATAGAAAAACCACCGGAAAAGTGCTCAACACCTTGAAAGAGATAATTTGGAATAAGAAGCTTCTTTGAGGGGGCAACTTCCTTATGCCTACATAAATGTAGAATTACAAGATGATTCAAAATGAAAATGTCTCCTTGGTATATATTGGAGACTAGGAGGTATAATTACAACTAATGGCCACAAAGCCAACATAAATAAAATAACATTACTAATATAATATGCTACAATTAAAGGGGTAATGAGCCAATATTGGAACTAACATGCCCCTCCTTGAGACAAGTGTTTTTCCTCAATGCTTGAGTAACTTTGGATGTACGTATAAAAGGCTCATCTTCCCAAGGAGAATCTTATTGATGGTTTCCTCAGAGCTGTGAGATACTCACGAGAATGGATCTATTCCTTAGTTAGAGAATTCTTGTGTCAGATTGATGGCTTCAGGATTCAATATGATTTTCCTTCCTCATCAAGTTCTGGAAATATTGTTTGAACTTGGATCTTATGGTTATAACCTTCTTTAAGCATGGAAACATGAAAAATAGGATGTAACTACGTGAAGATGCTGGCAACTCAAATTGTATGCCATAGTACCAATCTTTTTGCAACACCTTATAAGGGTCATAGTACTTTGGTGACGAATTTATTATCCTTCTTGGATTGCTTGAGGGACATTTGTTTGTATGGTTTGTAGTCTTAAAACACTTTAATCCCCTACTTCAAAAATTCTTTCCTTATGATGCTGATCTGCTTGTTATTTCATTACAGTGCATTGCCGTATTGAGGTTGTCCGATTCGTTGGAGAACTTGTTGTTGATTCTTTCGATGTGATCTTCCTTGCTTGAACCTTAGATTTTTTTAGAAGAAGTGATGGAAGGAGGGTGGTATCCATAAAAGTGCCATAAATGGTGTGTTTTGTTTGCGATTATGAAAGGAAGTGTTATACAACCACCACCATTGATACGCCAAGGGGTAACCATTTGAACCATTGTGTTTGTTTTATCAGGAGACAAAGAAATGAAGGTAGCCTTCTAGACATTTGTTCATATCTTGGTTGTCCATCCAGATTGAGGATGATGAAGGATGAGCTATGAGCCAATTGAGTACCCAAACGAAAACAATTATGTCCAAAAAATGTCCCGAGTGAAGATGGGATCTGTCACTTAAAATAATCTTTGGGCTGCCAGCAGATTTTTGGTGTCTCTATGAATGTGGTGGTAAATGTACTAGCTTTGAAGGGATGAGAGAGTGCACAAAATTAATAAGTACTTAGTCGATCCCATCAACAATAACCATGATTACACTCTTTCCTTTAGACTTTGGTAACCACGTGATGAAATCCATGGAAACCTTCCTCCCTAGCAGCGACTTGAGATGGATAATGGTTGTAAAGACACGGGGTCTTAATTGTTTTCCCTTGTATTTTGTTGGCAAACTAAACGATACGCCACAAACCTTTGAACATCAGGAGTTTTAAGGCCATCCCAAAAAAATCCTTCTTGACTCTATGGTAGGTTTCAAAATCCCAAGTGCCCTCCTCTTGGAGAGGTGTGCAATTCAATAGCACCTTTGTTTGAGTTGGGGAGTTTTTACATAAATATGGCGATCTTTGTACCATAGTGAATTATTTTCCATGTAAATGTATTTGATGCACTCGAATCTACTACAACCTTTGAATGAGAGTCCACCTTTTTGTGTCATTTTTCCATTCATCCCTTGCTTCTATTATCCAATGGTTGGATGTTCGAGGATAGATAAATGCCTCAACATATTCATCGCTTTCTTGAGGTGCATGCCTTACAACATTTTGCTTCCCCTTTTATAGAGGATTTCAAAATCATAACCCAATATCTTGGTTACCCATTTTGTTGTTATTTTGAAGATAGTCTTTGTTCCAAGAAGTATTTAAGACTATCATGATTTGTTTCAACCTTGAAGTGCCTACCTGTTAGGTGGGCGTCATTTCTTCAATGCATGTAGTATTGCCATCATTTCCTTCTCATAAATGGGTTTGTGTAAGTCCTTTCCATAGTGGTTGACTTTCAAAAGCGGGGGGCCTTCCCTTCTTGCATTAGGACAACACCAATTCCATTTCGAGGCATCACAATCCACAATAAAGGTTTTTTTTTTTTTTTTTTTTAATTAAAAATATTTATTTTGAACAACTTAAAGAAGTTGTTCAAAAGCTTTAGTGACCTCACGGAGTCCATGAAAATTCATCCTTCTTAGTTAGTGTGGAATTTAAAGGTTGTTGCTATTCTTCCATAGTTCAGAACAAGCTTGCGGTAGTAACACATCCAAACCCATAAATCCTCTAAGATTCTTCAATGTTTTGGGAATGCATGCCGGTCCATCATGTATAATATTGTTAGGGTCTACCTTGACACCTTCATGAGATACAATATGACCCAAATAATCTACCTCCTTTACCTTAAAAGAAACATTTGGATGGTTTGGCATATAGTTGTTGCTCAGCACAGTAGTTGTAGCACCTTGTCAACGTAATAGCACATGATCCTCCCAAGACTTGCTATAGATTAATTAATCATCAAAATAATAACACCAAATTTTTGAAGGAAGGGCTTGAAAATGGAATTCATCAACCCTTGGAATGTGGAAGGTGCATTTGTAAGGCCAAAAGGCATGACCAAAAAATTCATAATGGCCTTGAGGAGTTGAATGTTGTTTTTGGGATATCTTCTTCTTTCATTCTAATCAAATTGATACCACGAGAGCGAAGATCAATTTTTGTGAAATAATATATTTCTGTATACAGTTCATCTAACAATTCATCAATGGCAAAGAATGGAAACTTATATTTAATAGTGATCTGTTGGTTCTCTATAATCTAGACACATACATCATGAGTTATCTTTCTTGAATACCATTACCAACTTTGGTGTAGAGTAGGAACTTTAGCTAGGTCTAATAATGACAACCGCTAACATTTCTTCAACCATGTTCTCAAAGGAATTCCACTCTTTTGGGTGTAAGGGTAACTGTATGGACTGATGTTAGGAGAGGAACACTCTCAAAATTAGGTGAATTTCATGATCATGATTTAGGTGGGTGGAAGACCTTTTGAACCTCATAAAATACTTTGGAGATATCAATGATCCTTTGAGATCTTGAGGAATAGATGGCTTAGATTTTTGAACATCTAGTGAGCATAGTTGTGCAATAGCATGTGATGCCCCTTTTCAATAATTTTGTCATGCCGTTAGAGCTTATCACCTTCTTGGGTTTCCACTGTGATACCTCTTAACTCAATTTTCTTTTCCTTCCAGTAATACCATGAAAATTTCTTGAAAATTAAAAGCCATTGTTCCTAATGATTGTAACCATTGGATTCCTAGTACAACATTTGCACCACTCATGGGTAGCAGCAATCATTGGAATGTTCATTACATATTTCCCCATAGTAAGATTCATCTTATTTCATTTTCTGAGCAATTGATGGTTCCTCCATGTAATCATTACTTGAAACTTTTTGGCTGTAGGATAACACAAAGCAATTGAGATCTTTGGCTAATTTATAGTGAATGAAATTATAGATGCGCGAGAATCAATTAATTACTATTACCTTTTTCTTTTGATGTATCTTTCGATCTTAAGGGTTTGAGGAATTAATTGAATTCCATCAATGCATTTACATCATGGGGAGTCAACTCTTGGGACAAAATTTCTTCTACGTTTTCATCTTTGAGATGGTTAGTGTTCTTGTTCTTCTTCCTCTTCACAATCTATGTAGAATAATTTCTTCTCACCACACTTATTTCCCTTCTTGTGCTAACATCACAATTAAAGCATAAACCTTTTTGATTTTTTATTTCCTCAATTGTTGAGGTGTCAACCTTGTAGGAGTTGAGGTGTTTTAGAAGAAGGAGCATTGTTCTCTGTATAGATGTTAGGATTGGTCCTTCACAAGTGGCCATAGCCATATTTTTACTTTCAACATTTCTTTCCACCTTAAATGCATTCTCCAATGATTTGGGTTCCCCAAAGTGAACCTCATGTTGAAAGGATTATCCTTTAAGTTCCTATGAATACATCCACATCAAATTATAAATTTTGGAATATTGGTTACCTTTATATTCAATCTTTGGAAGTTCTCAATGTGCTTAATGGCGAACCCTTTTGCTTGAGATGCATCAATTGGCTAAAGAATTATTTCTCCTTGTATCCTCATGAGTGTGCTATCATTTCTTCCATAAAATTGTCCAAGTGATGAGTGATTTGTGAGGAAAACCATCCGATACCATACAAATTGATTAGGTTCTAAATATAAAGAAACGATTCGTACCTTTGTGTGTGGCACATTTTGGAGATCAAAAAATTGCTCCATTTGAGTATCCATGTGATTGGGTCTAACTTCCTCATAAATATTAGAAGCGTGTGGTTGGTCTTCAAACCAAAGTTGGAGTTTCTCCATTCTTGATTCACCTTCTTGTGTCCTCATCATGCAGTTTCATGGGATGCATTTTCACTTTAGGTGTCTTCTACATTATGAATTTTTTCAATACTTCCATGATTTCCCCTTTTTAAGCCCTCCATCATCTATTGTAGTTCATATTTTGTTACTATCTTCTTTGTAAATCATTTGTGTCCCTGTTCTTCACCCCTTCATCAAAAGAGTCCAAGTAGAGTTTACTGAGGCTTATTTGGTGTAAGTTCCCTTTTGGGTGGCATGTTGGCCAAGTATCACTTTTGAACCTTGATTTTGAGGTGGTTACATTGAACTTAATAATAATAACCTATTGTATCTCCCAAGTTAGGCCCCTTCTACATATGAAACTTTATTTTATTCTCGATATTTCTTCTGCACACACTGTGCCACCCGAGGTCTGATCAAAATTGGATTGCCAAGTGGAATTATGGTAACTTCTCCACAAATTGCCGATTTTTTGGCCTTTCAGAATCTCACTTGGTATGAAGTGCCCACACAAAATAATTGATATAAAATTATGGAAATACGCATTCAAAATACTACAGACTATCCATGATCCAATGAAACCATTCCCACTTTCGGTTTGGATGCTCTAAAGAATTTATGATTTTTTTTACACGGAACACCTTCTTGAGACTAGTCAATAGGACTAGTTGAGATACCCTATCTTACAAGGTGTATACAAATTAAGATGACCCGGAAGATTTAATTTTAACCAAATATACCTTACTAATTTTGTAAATATCCTCTGGAGTTGGGTCTGAAACATTACAGAAAATGTTTTATAGTGAGAATTCCACAATGACTCATTTCGGGGTGATTCGGGGAATACATATTTTATAGGATGTATCCGAAAGTATAAACCACCGAGGAGCTGAATTTTTGAACCCAAAGTAACTTGATCCATCTAATAAATATACCAAGCCGTTCCTTTTGAAACGTTGTAGAAAAAAGTTATGAGTGAAAATTCCAAGGTGTCTCGAGATGTAGCGACCAAAACCCCAAGACCTTGAGCTCTGATACCATATGTTAAGAACCAAATATCAATGTAGCATGTAAAAACCTCAGGAAAAATACTCAAAGCCTTGAAAAAAAGATGAATTCCAGGATAAAGAAGCCTTCTCTTCAAGGGGGCAGCCACTCTCACCCATAAAGTAAACAAGTACCAAGATGATTCAAAATGAAGAATGTCTCCTTGGTATATATAGGAGACTAGGAGGTATAATTACAACCTAATGGCCTAAAAGTGACATAAAATAAAATAACATTACTAATATAATATGCCCTAATTAGGGGTAATGAGCCAATATTAGGGCAACATGTTCCTCTAACATCGGGCCATGCGGTACCCTTATGCCACAAAGTGAAATTATCAGGCACATGGTTGAAGAAATGTTAGAGGTTGGCATTATTAGACCTAGTCAAAGTTCTTACTTTCTGCACCAATGGTAATGGTATTCAGAAAAGATAGCTTATGGTGTATGTGTCCAGTTATAAGGAGAGACCTCAACATGATCACTATTAAAGATAAGTTTCCCATTCGATCATTGATGAATTGTTAGATGAACTACATTGAGCAATCTATTTCACAAAATTGGATCTTTGTTCAAGGTATCATTAGATTAGAATAAAGGAATAAAAGATATCCCCAAAAAAGCATTTCGAACTCATGAAGAGGAATACCATTATGAATTTTTGGTCATGCCTTTTGGCCTTACAAATGCACCTTCCACATTCAAAGGGTTGATGAATTCCATTTTCAAGCCCTTCCTTTGAAAAATTTGTGTTAGTATTTTTTAATGAAATACTAATCTATATAGAAAGTCTTGGGGGGATCATGTGGAACATGTTGACAAGGTGCTACAACTACTAAAGGAGAAATAACTATATGTCAAACCATCCAAATGTTACTTTGGGGTGAAGGAGGTAAAGTATTTGTGTCATATAATTGTCGATGAAGGTGTCAAGGTAGACCCTAACAAGATTAAGGCCATGATGGTGAAGCCAATTCCAAAACATTGAAGAATCTTAGAGGATTTTTGGGTTTTGTGGGTTACTAAAGACTGTTTGGAACTATGGAAGAATAACAACATACTAATGGAACTAATAAGAAGGATGCATTTTCATGGACTCGAGGAGGAAACTAAAGATTTTGAACAACTTAAAGAGGTGATGTGTAAAGG
Source organism: Picea sitchensis (assembly GCA_010110895.2). Lineage (NCBI taxonomy): Eukaryota > Viridiplantae > Streptophyta > Pinopsida > Pinales > Pinaceae > Picea > Picea sitchensis. Next base: position 2,180 of record SNQJ01S0012209.1, on the reverse strand, counting down.
TCTATCTTGACCACTCAGGACTTCACAAAAACCTTTATTGTGGAATGTGATGCCTCGGGAAATGGAGATTGGTACTATCCTAATGCAAGAAGGAAGGCCCTCACTTTTGAAAGTCGACCACTCAGGGAAAGGACTTACACAAACCCATTTATGAGGGGAAAGTAGAAAGTGGCAATACTACATTACATTGAAGAAATGGCGTCCCTTACCTAATAGGTAGGCACTTCAAAGGTCAAAATGAATCATATTAGTCTTAAATACTTCTTGGAACAAAGGCTATATTAGGAAGAACAACAAAAATGGGTAACCAAGATATTGGGTTAGATGTTGAAATTGTCTATAAAGGGAAGCAAAATGTTGTGGCGGATGCACTCTGAGAAAGGATGAATATGTTGAGGCCTTTCTCTGTGCTATCTCGATCATCCTTTCGATTGGATAATAGAAACAGGGATGAATGGAAGATAATGCCGAAAAAAGTGTGGACTCTCATTCAAAGGTTGTAGCGAGATTCGGTGCATCAGATATATTTTTATGGAAAAATGATTCACTATGGTACAAGATCACTTATATTTATGTAAGAACTCCCAAATCAAACAAAATTTACTATTGGAATTACACACCTCTCTCCAATAGGAGGGCACTTTCGAGTTTTTGAAAACCACCATGAAATTCGAAGGATTCTTTTTAGGATGGCCTTAAAAGCCCGATGTTCAAAGGTTTGTGTGGAAGAATGTTTGGTTTGCCTTGCCAACAAAATAAGGTGGAAACAATTAAGACCCAGTCTTTTACAACCATTATCCATCCCAAGTGTAGTTTGGAGGAGGTTTCCATGGATTTCATCATAGGGGTTACCAAATTACGAGGAGAGGAAAGAGTGTAATCATGGTGATTGTTGATAGGAATGACCAAATCACGCACACACTTTTTGTGCACTCTTTCATCCCTACAAAGCTAGTACAATTTCCACCACACTCATGGAGGCAGGAGTTCAAAAGCGCTACATGTAGCAAATATTATAAGTAAAGTGACAGAGAATCCCATCTTCCTTTGGACATTTTTTAGTACCGAGAATTATTTTCTTGTTTGGAGTACTCAGGTGACTCATAGCTCATCATCATCCTCAATATGATGGAAAAAATGAGATAGTAAACAAATGTCACGGAAGTCTACAGCCGTTGCTTTGTCTCGATAAACAAACACAATGGTTCAAATGGTTGCCCTTGGCGGAATGGTGGTATAAACTTACTGCAACGAAAATGATACCATTTATGGCACTCTACTTGGATACCACCCTCCTTCCATCACTTCTTCTCTAAAAAGAAAATATAAGGTTAAAGTAGTGGAATATCATCAAGCATCAACAACAAGTTCTCCAAATCTTAAAGAGGACAACACGACCATGACGCGAGAATCGCATGAACCAACAAAACTCATAGCTCATCCTATCATCCTCAATATGATGGAAAAAATGAGATAGTGAACAAATGTCTGGAAGTCTACCTTCGTTGCTTTGTCTCTGATAAACAAACACAATGGTTCAAATGGTTACCCTTGGCAGAATGGTGGTATAACGCTTCCTTTCATACTGCAACGAAAATGATACCATTTATGGCACTCTATGGATACCACCCTCCTTCCATCACTTCTTCTCTAAAAGAAAAATATAAGGTTCAAGTAGTGGAATATCACATCAAGCATCAACAACAAGTTCTCCAAATCTTAAAGGACAACCTGACCATGGCACAGAATCGCATGAACCAACAAACAAATCAACATCATAGTGAAAGAAGTTTTGAAATAGGGCATTGGGTGTTTTTAAGACTACAACCATACAAACAAATGTCCCTCAAGAGAGCCAAGAAGGATAATAAATTATCACCAAAGTACTATGGCCCTTATAAGGTGTTGCAAAAGATTGGTACTATGGCATACAAATTTGAGTTGCCTGCATCTTCACAAGTACACCCAGTTTTCCAAGTTTCATGCTTAAAGAAGGTTATAGGTGACAAGATCCCAGTTCAAACTATATTTCCAGAACTTGATGAGGAAGAAAAAATCATATTGGATCCTGAAGCCATCACTGACACCAGAATTGACCAGTTGAGGAATAGATCCATTTCAGAGTATCTCATTAAATGGAGGAAACTACTGGCTAAAGATTCCACTTGGGAAGATGAGTC
>SNQJ01S0012208.1:74209-121862 GCA_010110895.2 Picea sitchensis | reverse complement strand
ATAATAATATACCAATACAAGTATGCTACATCATCCATAAACCATGTGTCAACAATACTACTAACAAGTGCCTCCAACCGTGTACCAAGTATGTACCAATCATGTATCAACTACTCATCAACTATGAATCATCAAGATGTACCGACATCATCAACTATACACCTCATGTATGTGCCAACTCATCAACTACTTGTCTCAACCATGTACCCAACATGTACCTCAACCAAAAGCCCTCATCAATTTCATCATCCAAATCTGATTTATAACTCTGTAATAGACCTAGTGTATATGAACATATACCTGCAAACCTTCCTTAACTTTAACAACAAGAGACTAGCATTTTCATCAAACTTTACGTTAGTCTCACATGACTAGTTTTGGATTAGTCAACAACCCTAACTTGAAATAATCATAACTATGTACCTGTAATGAATAAATATATGAAAATAGTACACAATATTCTTCAGTGTGTTTTATGCAATTCCTCCAGGTATCACTACTTGGAACCTCTCAGAAAAGGAGTTATAGAAAAAATGGCATACCTTGTTGAATTATGTCTTATTCTAGAGAGAAAACTTTTAGAGCATGCCCCGCACGGAATATTTGTTGTATGGATCTGAAAATTGTACAAAACATAATACAGACTGTATTATAACCAACACATTTGGTATTACTAAATTTGGATATTTTATAAAGAGGTTATGACGTTTTTACCCGAACCACTTGTTTTAAACTAGTTTCAGGACTAGCCACAAACCCTATTTTCCAAGGAGTGTAACTCCAAAAATACAACGACCCACAAGTCGAAATTTGTACCATAGATACTTGGATAGGTTTCCTCAATGGCCTCCCAATTTCATGGTCTGAATCATTCTAGAAAAAAAAAATATTGCGAAAATGATGAGATGACATGTAAATAACATACCTTAGAAAGCATCATCAAAAGAATTTATCCTCCCTTGAATTTTTGTCTTCTTTACTTCACCTTCCCTCTGAACTTCGGCTTAGATATCCTTTGGTTACCTCAGTCACCTGTAGATATTCCATATGCTCAAGTGTGATTAAAATGAGAGAGTCTTGCATCTTATTTATACTTTCATGTAGCTTCCTCAAGGGGTTACCTTTTAACCATCTTAACCCAATTTCCTTATTTTAGGGCTAACCCAATTCTAACCACTTTCCATAATTAGAAAGTTTTTTATTTACTTTATTATTTAAATAATCCTCCTTGAATTTTTCACTTCACTATATTATTTAAATAATTTATTCTTTGCAAGCACTTTGACTTCTTTGACCTTTTGGGGCTTCAAGCCAACATATGAGGGTCCTCCAAATTTGTAAGGCCATAACTCTCAAACCGTGAGGAGATATGTGACGTTCCACATACCACCAGAAATGGAATGACATGTACTATCCATATAGAATAGTATTACCTACAAATATATCAAAACTCATACCATTATACATCAAACAAACTTGGGTCCATTACCCAAACCTGGGTTCTCCAACTTCACATGGCCATAACTCTCTAACCGTGAGGAGTTATGTGATGTTCCACATACCAACGGAAATGGAATGACATGTAATACCCATATAGAATAGTCGTACCTTCAAATATTTTAAAACTCATACCATTATACATCAAACAAACTTGGGTTCATTACCCAAACCTTTGTGCTACCAAACTTTCTCCAAGGGTTGACATCAATCGCTAAGGGTTGACAACAATCTACAATATCACTCTCCAATGTTTGAAATCAATGACAACCAAAAATCCATACCAACTTTCCATCAACCTAAGCCAACTTTTTGACACCCTTTGCTCGAAGGCGCTTTCCAGTAGCCAATCGGGCTTAACACCAGCTCTAGTTTGTTCAGTGAGGGGAGTCATGGACCTCAATCCTATATGAATCTGGTGGGGTATATTCCTGTTTATTTGTTCGGTACGTTTGGAAATAACACTTTCTCATCGTTTTCTTTCTTGGTAGGGGGAAAACCCGTCTTTGGTCAACCAAATCCTATGCACGGATTCATTCCTTCACAAGGAGCGATGATAGGAGATTAATCCTCACAAGGTCTTGGATATCCCTGGCCGGGCTCATTTCCTTCGCAACAGATTTCAATCGGGGGAAACCCCTCCCACACTCAGTGGAACTCTGGGAAAAGTTCAGTACCTATGCCAGGAGTGTCGATTAGGGGCATCCCCAACCAAGGTCCTTGAAATACTATGCAGGGATAAATCCCTACACAAGGTATGTCATCCAACTACGAGAATGAGTCGACGATGTAGAATCAAGTATTCGATGTGCCTCTCGACTACAATATTTTGTTAGGGAGGAGTTGGACCTACGCTATGACAACGGTCGTATCCACCGTTTTTCAGGTCTTATGTTTTCCTCACGATGGTCGGATCATAACCATTGATCATTTATCCTTCTCCTGTCCCGACCCTTCATCGGGGGCATCCATGGTCCCGATGATTGAAAACCCACAGCCAGGTACCGTCAAATTAGGTTTTATATTGTTTCCATATTTAATGGGGACTTTTGATTATCTGTCGCCTGCCAATGATGTTAAGTTTATTTCAGCTATCCCCGACTAGGCGAAGGTTGTGATCTTTCAAGTCACTTCTTTTAGAACAAGTTTCTTTAACGACCTGTGGATTTTACCTTCCCCATAGGCTTCGATGGAAGGGGTAGGGAACCCTAGAATGCTTATTCCCTTATCCACTATTGAGGTTGCATACAGTATTTTCTAGTAAGCCTCATCCAACCTTGATCTGGATCCCCCATAGGAGCTAGATCTTGTTCTCGAGCCTATTTGGGCTCAAGACTCTCTTGCCACTCACGATCCTTTGGAATTAGTCTTTCCCTCTGACGAGGTGATTTTGGAGGCAATGACTAGGTTGGATAGACCTTGGGAAGATATTCACCACAGATCTTATTTCTTACCCGAGCTAAGGAGAATAGAGGAAGGAGATTTCACTACAACCATGAATGGATATTCCCCTTGTCCTGTTAACCCTCTGGCCACACACAGAATCTATGCCGAGGGAAACATGGAAATTATAGCTGAAAAAATTTCTATCGACATCTCTAGAACCCTGGCATCGTGGAAAATGTCTTTGTTGGAGCAGCTTTTCCCCCCAAAGAGATTCAGATCTATACTGAATTATTTAAAGAGTTTTGCAACATCTTTTCCTCGTCTTATGAGGAGATTCCAGGAATTTACCCACGTATAGTTGAACACAAGATCATAAGTTACCACGATGTCGAGCATGTCCAACAAAAGCTTCGCCCAGTCAATCCTTTAAAGGTAGCAACGATCAAGACTGAAGTAGAGAAACTCATCAAGGTTGGTTTCATCTATCCAGTGCAATTGACAGAATTGGTGTCGAACCCTGTTCTTGTTAACAAAAATCAAGGTACAATCTGCATGTTTATGGACTTTCGTGATCTGAACAAAGCTTACCCAAAAGACAATTTTCCAACCCCATTCATTGACCAGATTGTCGATGAATGTGTGGGTTGTAAGGTATTTTATTTTATGGACTGTTTTTCCAAGTACAACCAGATTCACATCAAGCGCGAGAACCAACATAAAACGAAGTTTATATGTCCTTGGGGTACATTCACATACAGGAAAATGCCTTTTTTCCTTAAGAATGATGGAGCCACTTTTCAGCGGGCCATGTCATTTTCCTTCCATGACCTCAAACACATAGTCGAGGTGTATCTTGATGATCCAACATCATGTTCTTGTAAGATATCCAATCATTCCACCCATTTACGACTTATCTTTGAGAGGTGTCACTATTATTGGATTCGCCTTAATCAGAATAAGTGTAGTTTTTGCGTAACATTGGGTCGATTGTTAGGTTTTATCATGTCAACTAAAGGGATCATGGTCCATCCTACGAAGGTTGAAACAGTAGTTCAATTTCCTCCCCTGCGCACAATCCCCCGGCTTCAAAGTACACAGAGGAAAGCCGAATTTCTTTGGTGTTTTGTTGCCAACTATGTCGAGATTACTAAAGGGATTATGTGTCTCTTGAAGAAAGGGGTCCCATTCTATTGGGATGAAGTATCTCAATGATATTTTGAAGCATTGAAACATGCTCTGACATCTTCCCCTCTGCTCAATCCTCTCGATTATGGAAAGTATTTCTTTTTGTATTTGGCTATCGTAGAGTATACTATTGGCATGGTCTTGGTCCAAGAGGATGACGTGTTCGAAGAGAAGGCTATCTACTATATTAGTTTAAGCTTGGTAGGACTAGAAATCAACTACACCCATGTTGAGAAACTTGCTTTGGCAGTCATTCATGCTGTCCAAAAGTTCTATCATTACATCTTACTTCGTATGACCATCATCGTAGATGTCGTGAACCCTTTTCAATATGTGTTAACACGACAGGTCATTGATGTGAAAATTAGTCAATGGATAGTAATCCTACAAGAATTTGACTTGGATTTTGTTTCTTCGAAATCTATAATGTCCTTGGTCTTTGTTGAACTAATTTCATAAATTTCAGTTGAGAGTGGTAAAAAATTTCCCAAAGAGTCACTGAACAATGGGGATATTTTCCTTACTGCATCTTTGGACCCTTGGTGTGGAGATATACTTTTGTATCTTCAGACTTTTAAGTGCCCTTCTTCTTCTTCTCATGATGAGCATTGACAAATATGCCATCAAGTGCGGAACTATCTTATCATCGATGATAATTTATATCGTTGAGGAGTGGATTGCATTCTCTGTCATTGTCTCACTCATGAAGAGGCAAAGATTGTGTTGAATGATTGTCACACTGGAGCATGTGGAGGTCACTTGTCTAGGTTGGAAACAACCCAAAATATTCTTCACGTCGGATACTTTTGGCCCTCGTTGATAAAATATTGTGTAAAGGAAGTCAAGAAATGCCACTCGTGTCATATCTTCTCTCAAAAGATGTGGGCATACCTTGCTCCCATGTTTCCAGTTATTATTTTTGTTCCCTTCACCAAGTGGGGGATTGATTTTACTACATGCCACCCAGATTCAGCTAGGGGGAATATTTATATCATCGTGGTGGTATAATACTTTACTAAGTGGGTTGAGGCAATGCCCACATTCAACAATGATAGAGAAATGACTGCACTTTTCATTTTTAACCAAATTGTAGCCAGGTTCGATATTTTGGAGGAGATTGTCATTGACCATGGCATTCATTTCCAGAACAAGATGATGTCTAATTTAAAATCAAAACTAGGGTTTAAACAATAAAATATGTCACCCTACTATCCACAGGCGAATGATCAAGTGGAGGTTGTTAATAAGTCTCTCAAGACTATTCTTCAACGAACGATCAATTCGGCCAAGTCGAATTGGAATTTGATGTTGTATTCAACACTTTGGGATCATCTAACCTCATTCAAGACCACTACCAGTTTTTCTCCTTTCCACCTCATTTATGGGTTGGAGGACATATTTCCCATATAGTTCTAAATCCCTTCTCTTAAGTTGGTAGTCAAACTATTTCCCGACACTACTCCACTTGAAGAGAAGCTCGATGAGTAGCGTCAAGATGCATCCTTGGCCAACGAGGCTCACAAACAACGTGTCAAGTGTCATTATGATCGGTCCATCTACCCTCAAGTTTTCTATGAAGGTGATATTGTCTTGTTCTATGACCAAGATAAATATCCCTTGGGGGCAGGAAAATTCAAACCCATGTGGTTCAGACCGATCATTGTTAAGAAAGCTTTAGAAAAGAGTGCCTATCAACTGGTTGATTTCGAGGGTAACACTTTATCAGATCATAATAATGGGCTCTATCTTAAGAAGTATTACACTCAGATTGGTCACCTAGGCATGACTTCTTGTATATAATGTATAGATTTATTTATACATGTTTTTCCTTTTGTTCTATGGACGTGTAATTTGTTGTGTTTCTTTTCACGGTGGTAGATGTAAAGTGAATCTAAGGTCTATGTTGGGTTCGCGGATGGTGCTAGCCAACACACTCGGAGGCTTGCTTCCATGGCTTGGGTGATATTCAAGACCTTTGGTCAGTTGATTTCTTCTGGAGGTATTTGTCTAGGTGAAGCAACCAATAATGTTGTCGAGTACAGTGTCATAATAAAATTACTATGTGATGCCTTGTCACATGGTATTTCTCACCTCTAGGTTTATCTAGATTCTCAACTGGTCATGTCTCAGTTAAATGGAATATACCATTTCTACGATCCCACCCTTCATCGATGATTCCTTAGGGTACATATATTAGAACGATATTTTGATTATATTACTTATATTCATGTTCCTAGGAGATATAATCAACTAACTGATACATTGGCTAATCATGTATTAGATTGGCATATTACTCAGACATAAAAATAACAGCACACACATACACTCATATGTAAATACATTTGTACAAAATGTTTTATCCATAAGGAAAAAAGATGTATATATATAATAATGTGTCCCAAAAATAATTTCATAACTAAAAAAGTGGGCCATAAAACCTCAAATAGAGCCGGTATACATCGTTGGGCTCAAGCCCTCACTACATAAGAGAGTACAAAAAGGTGCCCTCGGAACATATGTTGATCCCGATTTTATGAGAAGAACAAAATGACTATAGATTATTAACAGATGCTTAACACAGAATAACAAAGATACAGTAAAATTGATTTTCTATTCAATAAGGAAATAAGTTGAAACTGTAAAATTTAGTGGAAAACAAGCTTGTTAGAATGGTGGTGGCTTATCTCTGAGAAGAGATGTGACCACTGTGATCATTCACAAGAAGATGATTACAATGAGGCTATGAAGTCCTTTTTACAATAACTAGGAGTGTCAAAAACCCTAGACATCCAAAACCCTAACCCCAGGAGATGAAGTGCAAAAAGTCATGTGGGCCCTCTTTGGGTAAGTCGGTACATCAACTTCTCGGGGTCGTAACTTTTGCATACGATCTTCGTTTTAGGCATACGATAGCCCATTGGAAAGATATATTTGAGGACTACAACTGTTGACAAAAATTTCATGTTGGAATTTTTTGATTGCTACATACCCAAAAAAACATCGTTTAGGGCCTCAAAATGGCTCCGGAAGTTCAGGACCCGAAAAACTGCTAAAAATAGTAAATTACCAAAATTTCTAGAAAGTTGTTTTGAGCCAGCTGGAAAAGGTGGGTGGAAACCAATATCCATCTGAATCAATCCTCCCTCCTTAGGAAGCAATGGTATCCATTGCGTTGAGTTCCCCCATCATATGAGGAAATTTTTGTTGAATTTGGCCCCGTGTGAGCCACTTTCCTTGTTGCAGGAACTGCCCTGCTTTGATGACTCGATAAAGTTGGATCCTTTGCTGACGAGTTCCATTGATCTATGTGTCCACAATCTGATCACTAGATGCCTATTGTATGCAGTCGGGGTTGAGCTCTGTTGGTGTCAGTTGTTCTGCTACGTCTTAGGTGTCCAATAATGGTGGGAAATAAGGTCGAAGGAGGTCCATGTTGAACATTGGGTGCAGGCCAAGGAAAGGAAGAATGTTGATCTCAAAAGAATTATCCCCCATATCCTTGGTGATGGTGTACAACCCATAACAGAGTGGGTGAAGCTTCCGATGGGGTCCTGTAAGGCAGTCTTTCTGCAAGTGCAACCAAACTTTGTCGCCCACCTGAAACTTATGTGGCACCCGATGTTGATCATGGCGTTGCTTGTATTTTTCATTGGACTTTTGTAGGATATACTGAACCTGTTGGAAGATGTGTTGGATATGCTCAATGAACCAGGTGGCTTTGTCAGCTTCAGTTGGAGCAGGAGATGATTCGACTGAGGTGACCTCAAGGGGAAGTGCAACATCTATGGGACCCAATGGTTGGAATCTGAACACCACTTGAAAGGGGTTGTGGCTGGGGGAGATATGCAGGGCTCGGTTGTAGCTATGTTGGACATAGGGAAGACTCTCATCCCATGTTCTAGGTTGCTTGGAATTATACATGCAGAGGATATGCATGATCATTCGATTTACGACCTTGGTTTGGCCATCTGTCTGGGGGTGGAAGGTCATGGATTTCGTGAGCTTGGTGTCCAAAAGTGACCAGAGGATCGACTAGAATGTGCTAAGAAATCAACTGTCTAGATCTGAGATAATGGTTTGTGGGATTCCAAAATTTACCTAGACTCGTTCAAAGAAGAGCTTGGCAGTGGCTTCTGTTGTGATGCTCTTCTTGGAAGCAACCAAAATCGCCATCTTAGAAAAGCGACCAACAACCAAAAAAACACAGTCATTTCCCCGCTTGGTGGACGGGAGGCCCGACATGTAGTCCATTGAGATGGATTCCCATGGAATGTTAGGAGTAGGAAGAGGGGTGTATAGGCCCTGTTTCTTAGTGGTCGGTTTGGCAATGGCATAGGCAGTGCAAGACCTAATATACTTGTTGACTTCCTGTCAAAGTTTCGGCCAGTAGAAATGTTTCTGTAGCATCGCCATTTTATTTTCGACATCGAAGTGTCCTTCCACCTGACTGTAGTGGGATTCCCATATTATCTTCGCTTGCTCTCTTGATCGAATGAAAATATAGCCCAGACGACACAACAACCCATCCTAAAGATGTAAATTATCGACAACTGTGTTTGCACCCAACATTTGGTAGGTGGTGATGAAGTCTGGGTCTGTCTCATAGATTTGGGGCCATCCATAGGTGTCATGGCCGCAAGAGTCTAGAACCGTGGTGAGTGCCACAACTGGCGGTCTATTGAGGCAATCAACGACGCGGTTGGTGCTTCCTATTTTATACTTGATGTTGAGGTGTAATTGTTGTAAGTATTTCGACCACTTTTGATGGCGGTCATTTTGTAATGTGCCTTGTGTCTGCATGAACTACAGTGGCTTATGATCAGTGTGGATGACTGTCTCTTTCCCAAGAATGTAATGTCTCCACTGGCGGCAGGCTTGCACAATGGAGTACATTTATTTTTCGTAAGTAGGGTACTTATGGAAAATGTTTGATAATGTCTCACTATGATAGGCCACGGGGTGGTCATGCTGATTGAGAATGGTGCCCACATCATAGTTTGAAGCATCTGTCTTGATCTCAAAGAGTTATTGAGTGTCTGGCAATGAAAGTACTAGGTTTGAGCACAAGAGTTTCTTCAAATTATCGAACTCTTGTTGTTGGGACCGGCCCCACGCAAATTTTTCCTTACCACCACCCCTGGTTATTTGGTTGAGGGCCCATGCAATATGGAAGAATGCCAACACGAACCTGCGGTAGAAATTGGCAAGGCCCAAGAAGCTCTGAAGCTCAATGAGTGTGGTTGGGGATGGCCAGTCACAGATGACTTGGTTCTTGGTTGGATCCACATATACACCATGTTGATCAACAATGTAGCCCAAGTAATGGACCTTGTCCATGCCGAAGGAGAATTTTTCCAAGTTGGCGTATAGCTTTTGTTGTCGCAGGGTGTGCAGAATCTACTGAATATGCTGCAAGTGTTTTTCCCAAGACTTGATGTAAATGAGAATGTCATCTAGATACACCACTACAAAAGTATTGGTGAATGATCGCAGGATATTGTCCATCATCCTCATGAAAGTGGTTGGAGCATTTGGCAAACCAAAGGGAATGACCAACCATTCAAAAAGGCCTTCCTTTGACTTAAAGGCGGTCTTCCATACATCTGTTTGTTCTATCGGGACCCAGTGGTATCTTGACTTCAGATCAATCTTACTGAAGTATTTATCCCCCGTGAGTTGAACAAGGAGGTCGCCAATTCATGGATTTGGGTACCGGTTTCTGACTGTGATTTTATTCAGGTCTCGGTAATCAATGCAGATTCGCCAGGTTACATATTTCTTCTGTACCAGCATGATTGGGCTCCCGCAAGGTGATGAGCTGGGACAAATGTTCCCCTTGTCGAGTAGTTCTTGGATATATCATTTGATCTCCTCATTCTCTAACATAGAGTGATGATAGACTGGCCCATTGGGCAGCGGTGCGCTGGGTGTCAGATCGATGGGGTACTTGACCTGATACTGTAGAGGTACCCCAGTAGGTGAGGAGAAGATATCTGAGTATTCTTCGACAACCTTGTCTACTTGCTTATTTTGTGTGGAGAGGTTGACCGCAGAGACCCTAGATGTGGTTGTGATATTTCTCTCATTCCGAGAGCGAATCACGAAGAAGACAAACTTTCCCGTCTAAAAGATGACCATCCTACATTTCTTGGCAAAGATCAAGGAAATAGCGCTAGGTGGGACTGCCTTGGGTATCCTGTACAATTTCCTGTTCAAAGTAATAATAACACTACGAGGCCTAGACTCATATCCATCATGACGTTTCCATAAATAATGTTGGCCCAAAAGAACATCACAAACTTCGAGAGGAGCAACATCACACAATAATTCATCTTTGAAGGGCTTGATGTCATACGATAGTCGATACTATTGGTTGACGTGGAGATCACTTCCTTGGCGGAGCCATCCAATGGTGTAGGGTTGTGGGTGTGGCATTGTTAGTAGGGCCAGCCGTTTGACAACTGCTACTAAGATGAGGTTCTTCTAGCTACCACTATCAACGATGAACTGCAGCGGGGTGCCTTTTACCCACATCTATGAATGGAAGAGGCGCTCTCCTTCTTTTGGCTCATTTGGTTCATCAGGTTGGTGCTTGGTGGTAGCAACAATGGCACTAGGTTCTGCATCAATGATTTTTCTTCCCCTTTCTAGTTCTGACTCAGAGTTAGAACCCACATCTAATTTAGAGGCTTTCACTTCGGCCACCAATGACTTCTTTGAGCGGCAGTCAACAATGTTATGCCAAGGGATCTTATGGAAGTCGCACCATTTCCTAGTATCTTTATTTGTCTTTCTAGTGTCCTTATTTGCTTGCGACTTGGACTGGTTATCCTGATACTGTCCTTATTTTCTCTATCCTGTGTTTTGTGGGTTGGGGCCGCCCTTTCCTGGATTTTGTTGTGATGGGTTCCCGAGCCCAAATTGCCACGTCTTTTGTTTGAGCTTCTGCTCGATTTCGACGACATATCGATAGGCCGCGCCCAAGGACGAGATGTCCAGAAATTCCATTTCGGTCTGGTTGTATCTATGTAGAGAACCACAATACTTTAGCACCAGTTGTCACTCTGAATATTTTTTACCCATCTTGGTGCACAAGGTATGGAAGATATTTTTGAACTCTAGCACTGCTTGGTCTCTTTCTTGCCACAGTGTGGTCCATTTGGTATACAAGTTTTCATAACTTCCAACAGGGTAGTATTGTTCCTTAATAACATCCTTGAAGGATTCCCAGGTGGTCATGACTGTAAATAATGAGGGTCCCTCTATTTCCATTTGCTCACAGAAAGTTTCCCACCAATATTTGACATGGGGAACGACTTTGAGGAGCGCAAAAGTAATCTTTTCTCTATTCGAAAAGTTATGGACAGAAAAATACCCTTCTAGTATATTCAACCACTTGTCTACACCATCTGCATCTATTTGACCTTCAAATACAGGAATATCAAAGTCTATTTGTACCTTGAAGGGGGCAACGCCTCCTCTCTAAGAAGATGCGTCGCCTGTTGGTAGCTGCCGAAGGATTTGTGCGAAACTATCCATCATCTCGTTCCTTTGTTGCGTGAGGGATTCCTCAAGAAATTTTTTGAAAGGATCTCATGTCCCGTCATCTTTCTTTTCTGTTGCCATGAGAGGTCACTTGGGTGTGAGAGATCTTTGGTCCTCAAGAGAAACAAGCTCGAGACCTAATTCTTTGTACTATGACCTCGTTGGGGACATGCATTAAGACGAAAAGGAGCAGACCACTCTGATACCACTGATTTGGATTTTATGATCATAACAAAATGACTACAGATTATTAACAGATGCTTAACACATAATAATAGAGATACAGTAAAATTGGTTTTCTATTCAATAAGGAAATAAATTGAAACTGTAAAATGCAACGGAAAACAAACTTATTGGAATGGTGGTGGCTTATCTCTAAGAAGAGATGTGACAGTTGCGCTCATTCACAAGAAGATGATTACAATGAGGCTTTGAAGGCCTTTTTACAATAAACATGAGTGTCAAAAACCCTAGACATCCAAAAACCTGACCCTAGGAGATGAAGTGCCAAAAGTCATGTGGGTCCCATTTGGGTAAGTCAGTACATCAACTTCCCAAGGTCATAACTTTTGCATACAATCTTTGTTTTAGGCATACGATAGCCCATTCGAAAGATCTATTCGAGGAATACAATTGTTGACAAAAATTTCATGTTGAAATTTTGCAATTTCTACATACCCAAAAAAACATCGTTTAGGGCCTCAAAATGGCTCTGGAAGTTCACGACCTGAAAAACTGCTAAAAATAGTAAATTACCAAAATTTCTAGAAAGTTGTTTTGAGCCAGCTAGAAAAGGTGGGTGGCAACTGATATCAACCTGGATAAATCCTCCCTCCTTAGGAAGCAATGGTCTCCATTGCGTTGAGTTCCCCCATCAGATGAGGAAATTTTTGTTGAATTTGGGCCCGTGTGAGCCACTTTCCTTGGTGCAGGAGCTTCCCTGCTTTGACAACTCGATAAAGTTGGATCCTTTGTTGTCAAGTTCCATTGATTTATGTGTCCACAATCTGATCACTAGATTCTTGGTGTATGCAGTCAGGGTTGAGCTCTGTTGGTGTCAGTTTTTATTCTACGTCCGAGGTGTCCAATAATGGTGGGAAATAAGGTCGAAGGAGGTACACGTTGAACATTAGGTGCAGGCCAAGGAAAGGAGGAATGTTGAGCTCAAAAGAATTATCCCCCATAGCCTTGGTAATGGTGTACGACCCATAATGGAGTGGGTGAAGCTTCCAATGTAGTCCCGTAAGGCGGTCTTTCTACAAGTGCAACCAAACTTTGTCGCCCATCTGAAACTTATGTGGAACCCGATGTTGATCATGGTGCTTCTTGTACTTGTCATTGGACTTTTGTAGGATATCCTGAACCTGTTGGCAGATGTACTGGATCCATTCAATGAACCGGGTGGCTTTGTCAGCTTCAGTTGGAGTAGGAGATGAGTCGACCGAGGTGACCGCAAGGGGAAGTGCAACATCTATTGGACCCAATGGTTGGAATCCAAACCCCACCTAAAAGGGGTTGTGGTTGGTTGAGCTATGTAGGGCTTGGTTGTAGCTATGTTGGACATAGGAAAGACTCTCATCCCATGTGCGAGGGTGCTTGGAATTATACATGCGAAGGATATACATGATCATTTGATTTAGAACCTTGGTTTGACAATCTGTCTGGGGGTGGAAGGTCATGGATTTGGTGAGCTTGGTGTTGAGCAGTGACCAGAGGCTCGACCAGAATGTGCTGAGAAATCAACTGTCCTAATCTGAGATAATCATTTGTGGGATTCCAAAATGTACCCAAACTCATTCAAATAAGAGCTTGGCAATGGCTTCTGCTGTGATTCTCTTCTTGCAGGCAACCAAAATTTCCATCTTAGAAAAGCGATCAACAACCAAAGAAACACAGGCATTTCCCCTCTTAGTGGATGGGAGGCCCGACATGTAGGGATTCCCATGGCTTGTCGGGAGTAGGAAGAGGGTTGTACAGGCCATGTTTCTTAGTGGTTGGTTTGGCAATAGCACAGGCAGTGCAGGACCTGAAATACTTGTTGACTTCCTGTCGAAGTTTCAGCGAGTAGAAATGTTTCTATAGCATTGTCATTGTCGTTTCGACGTCGAAGTGTCCTACCACCCGAATGTAGTGGGTTTCCCAGATAAGCTTCGCTCACTCGCTTGATGGAAGGAAAAAATGGCCCAGATGACACAACAACCCATCTTGAAGATGGAAATTACCGACAATTGCATTTGCACCCAACATTTGGTAGGTGGTGGCGAAGTCTGAGTCTGTCTCATATATTTGGGGCCATCTAGAGGTCTCATGGATGCAAGAGTCTAGCATCGTGGTGAGTTCCACAACTGGTGGTCTATTGAGGCAATCAACGATGCGGTTGGTGCTTCCTTTTTTATACTTGATGTTGAGGTGGAATTTTTGTAAGTATGTCAACCACTTTTGATTGCGGTCATTCTATAATTTGCCTTGTGTCTGCATGAACTGCAGTGGCTTATGATTAGTGTGAATGACTGTCTCTTTCCCAAGAATCAAATGTCTCCACTGGCAGCGGTCTTTCACAATGGAGTACATTTATTTTTTGTAAGTAGGGTACTTACGAACAACGTCTGATATTGTCTCACTATGATAGGCCATGAGGTGGTCGTGCTAAGTGAGAACGGTTCCCACAGCATAGTCTGAAGCATCTATCTTGATCTCAAAGAGTTTTTGCAGGTATGGTATTGAAAGTACTAGGGATGAGCACAAGCGTTGCTTCAAATCATCGAAGGCTTGTTGTTGGGACCGGACCCACGCAAATTTTTCCCTACCACCACCCCTGGTTATTTGGTTGAGGGCCCATGCAATTTGGGAGAATCCCAACATGAACCTATGGTAGAAATTGGCAAGGCCCAAGAAGCTTTGAAGCTTAGTGAGTGTGGTTGGGTCTGGCCAGTCGCAAATGACTTGGATCTTGGTTGGATCCACATGTATTCCATGTTGATCAATAATGTATCCCAGGTAATGGACCCTGTCCATGCCGAAAGAGATTTTTTCCAAGTTGGCGTATAGCTTGTGTTGTCGCAGGGTGTGCAGAACCTGCTGAATATGCTGAAAGTAATCTGCCCAAGACTTGTTGTAAATGAGAATGTCATCTAGATACACTACTAAAAAAGTATTGGTGAATGGTCGCAGGATATCCTCCATCATCCTCATGAAAGCGGTTGGAGAATTTGTCAAACCAAAGGGCATGACCAACCATTCAAAAAGGCCTTCCTTTGACTTGAAGGTGGTCTTCCATACATATATTTGTTCTATCAGGACCTGGTGGTATCCAGACTTCAGATCAATCTGACTGAATTATTTGTCCCCTGTGAGTTGATCAAGGAGGTCTTCAATTCATGGAATTGGGTATTGGTTTCTGACTGTGATTTTATTCAGGGCTCGGTAATCAATGCAGAGTCGCCAGGTTCCATATTTCTTATGTACCAGCATGATTGGACTCCTACAAGGTGATGAGCTGGGACGGATGTGCCCCTTGTGGAGAAGTTCTTGAATCTATCGCTTGATCTCCTCATTCTCTAACATAGAGCGGCGATAGACTGGCCCATTGGGCAGCAGTGTGTCGGGGATTAGATCGATGGGGTGCTTGACCTGACAGTGCAGAGGTACCCTAATAGGTGAGGAGAAGATATCTGAATATTCTTCGATGACCTTATCTACTTGCTTTTGTTGTGTGGAGAGTTCAGCCACAAACACCCTAGATGTGGTTGTGATCATTCGCTCATTCCGAGAGCGAACCATGAAGAAGACAAACTTCCTCGTCTAAGATATGACCTTCCTGAATTGCTTGGTAGAGATCAAGGAAATAGCACTAGGTGGGACTGCCTTGGGTATACTGTAAAATTTCATGTTCAAAGTAATAATAACACTATGAAGCCTAGACTTATATACAACATGACGTTTCCATAAATAAGGTTGGCCCAAAATAACATCACAAACTTCAAGAGGAGAAACATCACACAATACCTCATCTTTGAAGGGCTTGATGATGTACAAAAGTTGGCACTATTGGCTGACGCGGAGATCGCTTCCTTGGCGAAGCCATCCAATGGTGTAGGGTTGTGAGTGCGACATTGTTGGCAAGGCTAGCCACTTGAAAACATCTACTGAGATGAGGTTATTCTGGCTACTGCTATCAACGATGAACTGCAAAGGGGTTCCTTTTACCCACATCTATGAATGTAAGAGGCGCTCTCCTTCTTCTGGCTTGTCTGGTTCATCAGGCTGGAGCTTGGTGGTAGAAATGGGTGGAACTAGGTTCCGCATCAATGATCTCTATTCCCATTTCTAGTTCTAACTCAGAGTCAGAACCCACATCTAATTTAGATGCTTTCACTTCGGCACCAACGACTGCTTTGAGCGGCAGTCAGCAGTGTTATGCCAAGGGATCTTATGGAAGTCGCACCACTTCCCGGTATCTTTCTTTGTCTTTCTGGTGTCCTTCTTTTCTTGCATCTTGGACTAGTTGTCCTAATATTGTCCATATGTTATCTATCCTTTGTTCCATGAGTTGGGGCCGCCCTTTCCTGGCTTTTGCTGTAAGGGGTTCCTGGGCCCAAATTGTCACGTCTTTTGTTTGAGATTTTGCTCTATTTTAATGACATATCAGTAGGCCATGCCCAAGGACGAGATGTCCAGAAATTCCATTTCATTCTGGATGTATCTATGTAGATCACCACGATACTTGAGCACCATATGTCTCTCTGAATNCGTCTTTTGTTTGAGATTTTGCTCTATTTTAATGACATATCAGTAGGCCATGCCCAAGGACGAGATGTCCAGAAATTCCATTTCATTCTGGATGTATCTATGTAGATCACCACGATACTTGAGCACCATATGTCTCTCTGAATATTTGATACCCAACTTGGTGCACAAGGTATGGAAGATATTTGTGAACTCTGTCTCTGCTTGGTCTCTTTCTTGTCGTAGTGTGGTCCATTTGGTATACAAGTCTTCATAACTTAAAACAGGGTATTATTGTTCCTTAATAGCATTCCTGAATCCCAGGTGGTCGTGACTGTAAATAATGAGGGTTCCTATGTTTCCTTTTGCTCACAGAAATTTTCCCACCAATGTTTGACATGGGGAATGACTTTGAGGAGTGCAAAAGTAATATTTTCTCTATTTGAAAAGTTATGGACAGAAAAACACCCTTCTATTAGATTCAACCACTTGTCTACACTATCTGCGTCTATCTAACCTTCAAATACAAGAATATAGAAGTTTATTTGTACCTTGAAGGGGGCGGCGCCTCTGCTCGAAGAAGATGCATCGCCTGTTGGTAGTCACCGAAGGATTTGTGCGAAACTATCCATAATCTTGTTCCTCTGTTGCGTGAGGTCTTCCTCAAGCAACATTTTGAAAGGATCTCCTGTCACATCATCTTTCTTTTCTCCTACCATCAGAGGTCGCTTGGGCTTGAGAGAGCTTTGGTCCTCAAGAGAAACAAGCTCGAGACCCAATTATTTGTACTCTGACCTCATTCGGGACATGCATTAAGACAAGGAGAAGAGCCTCTCTGATACCACTGATCCGTATTTTATGAGCAAAATGAAATGACTACAGATTATTAACAGATGCTTAACACATAATAGCAGAGATACAGCAAAATTGGTTTTCTATCCAATAAGGAAATAAGTTAAAACTGTAAAATGCAGTGGAAAACAAGCTTGCTGGAACAATGGTGGCTTATCTCTAAGAAGATATGTGACGGTTGCACTCATTTGAAAGAAGATGATTACAATGAGGCTTTGAAGGACTTTTTACAATAAATAGGAGTGTCAAAAACCCTAGATATCCAAAACCCTAACCCTAGGAGATGAAGCACCAAAATTCATGTGGGGCATGTTTGGGTCAGTCAGTACATCAACTTCTCGAGGTCGTAACTTTTTCATACGATCTTCGTTTTAGGCGTACGATAGCCCATTGGAAATATCTATCCGAGGACTACAACTGTTGAAAAAAATTTCATGTTGAAATTTTACAACTCTTACATACCCAAAAAAATGCCTTTTAGGGCCTCAAAACGGCTCTGGAAGTTCAAGACCCGAAACAACTACTAAAAATAGTAAATTACCAAAATTGCCAGAAAGTTGTTTGAGCCAGCTGGAAAAGGTGGGTGGCCACCGATATCCACCTGGATCATATGTGGTCCAATGATAGTTGTGGCCTAGGCCTGTTGGCCCTAGTATAATGAACTACGATGTTCGCAAGACGTCGGGACAGCTAAACCCAAGTCTTGGGTACCCCTACAACATGTGGTTGCATGGCCGAGGGAAGATTCTCTATCTATGCCATCGACATTGCATGAGTGAGAGATGTCAGGTTCCTCTATAGTCGTCGCAATATACTCTTAGCCTCACTGTCCGGTGGTCCTCTAGCAGCTATTAGTCCTCCTACGGATATTGGTCCTCCTGCTACTGTTGGTCCGACATCCGCTCGAGGACGACGCCTAGTCCTGGCGAAGTCGACTAGTCATACCGGTCCCACATCTGTATATAACAGATCATTGAGTTATTACTTTGACGTTACCATAAAAAGGATAATATTTAAAAACATTTAAAATAAAAATAACTCTAAAAAATGTGTACCTATCTCTTCACGCTTCTCGCCAGGGGGCATAGGCATATCAGGATCCCTCAAGAAATTGATCCCTGCGTAGGGGTAGTCCTCGATCATGGGAATTTGACGGGCCCACCAGTCAAATAATTTTTCATCAAAAGCCTCCTCTACTCTCCCTGCACCCTGTCGAGGCAACAAAACTGCCCACCTACATAATGTTGGAAAGGAGGCAATGTGGCCTTGTACTATCTCTCGCGGGCTAAGTCTTGGCACTCTCTCGAAAAAGAATGCACACAAAACTGTCATGAACCTGAAGTTCTTGTTTGTTCTTCTTCGACGGTCAGTCAATTATTTTTTCATATATGTGAGCATTGTAGTGATCCAGTCAAAGATGGTGGCATCTAGACACTGAGCTGCATAATGCATATGTGCACGTGAAACCTGATGAAGTGTTGTGGATCTCGTGATACACCTAATCATGTAAAGTACTATCTGGAGGTTGAGGCTTATGATCTTATGAATTGACACCTGAGATTCTACTTTCTCAATGCTAGCCTCGTAGTACATGCCAATGCAGTCTTCTATGTTGTGCGGTCCTAGAGGAAAGTTCCTCAAGTTGACTGATTCCCCCCTCTTAGAGAGACTAGTCAAAAAGTATATATCCTCATTCATCGAAGTCAATGATTGGCCCTCTAGCATGAAGGCCTCTATAACTAGGTGCCAATACTCTATCAGATGGTTCAATAACTTGGGTTA
This sequence comes from Picea sitchensis, assembly GCA_010110895.2. Classification (NCBI taxonomy): domain Eukaryota; kingdom Viridiplantae; phylum Streptophyta; class Pinopsida; order Pinales; family Pinaceae; genus Picea; species Picea sitchensis. The sequence continues at coordinate 102,890 of SNQJ01S0012208.1, read as the reverse complement.
TGGCCTCGTGAATGGACACTGAAAGAACTTCCACAGACCACACTGCTTGAGCATGGCAATGGCCCCTGGATCCTCCTATACCAAGACATATAACTCCTCATGTTCTCTCTCTTGCTAATGAGCCTACATCCTATTGGATAAAATTTTGTGAGGTTAGTCCCTTGTTTTATATTTTTTGAAATCATAAAGAGATGTATGTGGGTGGTCTTTAAGACAATCACATATGTACATGGGCTAAGTGTTACTTTTCCTACGTATATACACGTGTTGAGCATGGACATCCCACGTACATGTAGACCCTACCTTTTTACTAGGGCACACACCCTCTAAACAATTAAATAGACAATAAATGATGAATGGAAGGTACGAGAGAGGTCATTTGTACTTACTTGGTTCAGGTTTGAAGATCTTTCATCCACTGTAGCTCCTCGAATTCACGTTTTAAAGAAGAGGTTTTTTTGAATTTTTGGTTATTTTCCAATTTGCAATGGTTAAAATGAGCTGTCTACCCTTATTTATAGACCTTTTTTGCTCTTTTTCCCCAATTTGGTTCTCCTTTTCCCTATTCTTGGCTCAGTGGGTACTTGAGTTTCTTTTTGAGAGATATTTGGGTTGTTCTTATGAACTTTTTCTTTTGGTTTGGTGCTTTTATGAGATGGGTTACACTCACATCATCTTGTGGTAAAGTTGTTTTTTGACACTTGCATATAGGTTAGGTTTTCATCACCTTGCATATTGCATGTTGTTGAATTTTTCTTCTTTTCCATAGGATCAATCCACCAAAGTGCGACACAAAACCTTCTACGTTGCTTCAGAAGTGTCGTAATTAGGTGGTAGAGCCTTCCTCCACATGGATGCCCTAGATAGATCCTTTGCTGCATTTTGGCATCCATACTCTCAGTTTTTCCATAGGCTTGGGAGTCCTTTTCGTCTCGCCATGACTTTATGTCGAAGCCTCATCCTTCTTCATATTTTATGGCTCATACCTGAGGGACTCCCTAAGAGCATGGTTTGTTGTCTTTCAAGCTCGCTTAAACTTTGGAAGCAACATCTAATGAGATATTATTTATTATTTTTGGTATCGTTTGGATTACTTGAGAAAATAAGCCCCCCTGGAGTCTTCTTTAAGCCCTTTTTAGACTCTCTAAAATTGAAAATATTGTCGAGCGATCTTGTTGCCCTTCACGCTCATCAAAATAAAATTTGAAGGCACATTTGTTCGGTGGTAGCTTATCCCTTTTTGGTCCGGAAAATTAATTTACAAATAAAGGTATGCCCTAGGAGCTTCACATCACTAGGAGACTATTCTTAGGCGTAAGTTTAACCCTTTTTCGGGCCTGAGGGATTAATTTTTGAAAAAGGGCCATTCACCATGGTTTTGGTTTATCTCTTTTTCGGGACTTGGAGATTATCTACGAAAAAGGAACCCCCTTGGAGTCCATAGTTAAGCTCTTTTCAAACTCCCTAAATATGAAAAGATCATTGAGTGACCTTGTTCCTTTCACAATCGTTAATTGGTCCAGAAGGAATATCTATTTGATATATGCTTAACCCTTTTTCCGGCCAATAGATTATCCAGGAAAAATGTATGCCTTGGGAGACATGTCTCGCTGGGAGAGTTATCCTAAGTTATATTTTATACTTTTTTGGGCTAAGGGGAATAAATTTAGAAAAAGGTTGTGAGTCCATAGTTAAGATCTTTTTAGACTCCTTAAATTTCAAAATATATCCAAGTGATCTTGTCTTAGTCACACTCGTTAAAATGGTTTTGAAGAGACTTCCTTTTGGTATAAGTTTAACCATTTTTCGAACCGACTGGACTAGTTATGAAAAAGGAACACTCTGGAGTCTTCTTTTAGTGTTTTTCAAAATCTATAAACATGAAAAACCATTGAGCTTACCTTCTCTAGGCTCATAAAAATTCACATGGAAGGAGTCTTTTTGTGTCATCCTTAATCGCATCGCATGTCTCATCCTTGCATATTTGGCCTAATGCCAACTTCATGTTGCTATTAACTGAACCTTCAAATAATTCCTTAAATGCAAGCCTTGTAGCACTTTTTCCCGCGTGATCTGACACCTTGACCCATGGAGGAATTTTCCTGAGTGTCCTTATCCTGCACATGTCTCCTTGCACTAAGCATCAGTATGTTCCATGCACTTGGAACTAGTTTGCTTTCCCGTGACACTCGTTCCTCCTTTGTGACCTAGCATTCTTTTTTTTTCAAGCTCGTTAAAAATTTGAAAAAGAAAAAAAAATCAAATATTCCAAAAGGAGGAGACGGGATATACATTATCTTTTATCAGCAATAAGATAGTTGCCCTTGGACAAAACACATCCTTTTGTTTATTCTCCAAGCATTGGGATATTTCATGACCTTAGGAAGTTGTTCTCGTTACATAGGTTTGTGTCCTCTTTCGTTTGGTTACTCTTCCAAACATATGGAGAGTTTGTGGTGCCTCTTGTATCATGGACTTATGTCAATAATATGTTGCCTAAGTCTCATCATTTTGTCGTGCTTTTGTCCAAGGGAAGTTGTATCCAATCTGAGTCGGGCATTCTACAGTTGATCTCTTGACTTTCATGAGTCGACCATCCCGAGAGTCCAGTCAATTTCGGATTTGGAATCAATGAAGTTTTGTGCCTGATGATCGAGATCCTCTAGTATTTCCCCGGCAACATGTTGAAGACCTCAGAGTAGTGATTTTTACACTCCTATTGTACTCCTACCTGAGTTTTGAAGATCTTGAAGTTGTTTCTCAAGCTATGAATTTATCATCTCCAAACACATGCGTCGATGCTTCCTAAAAATGCATATCACATTGTACTTGTATATCTTTAGATGATTTTTGAGATGTAGATCCATTGTGTATTGTTAGCGGATACACTTTATATAGACATTCATATTTTTCTCGTGGTCATGATTACTATATATATGACATGGATTTGTAGTTTACTTGATTGGCTACCATGCTTAGTTTATCCCAAGCATGGGTATTCCCGCCTCAAAGAGATTATCATTGTTTTGAAGATGGCACACTCACGAACACTCATCTTGGGCTCACTCAACTCCGTGCCTTCCCAATGTGTAAATATATTGTAATGTATTTTGGCCATCATTTTCTCTTCTGACCTCACACATTAGGGGGCATCTATTATAGTCCAAAAATGCCACATATATGCATCCAAGACATTGGCCCATCCATTTGCATACTTTTCCAAAAACATTGTTGATGCTTCCTTCTAAAACACCATTTTTTGGATAGTGTACACACCCCGCTCCACTAATAGCTTGCGTACACACGCATGTTGCATGATAGTTAGCCTACATACATACCCGTGTTTCATGCTAGTTATCCCACGTTTACCTCCAAAAGTTGCAAAAAATATAAAATTGTGTGGAATTTGGCGGAGTTTATGGGCTATGGCAGGTTTCCTAACCATTTTACCCCTTGTAGCCCGTCCCCAAACCGAATAAACATATTTTTCTCATATAAAAGTAGGTCTTGGGGAGTCCTTTAGGTACATGAACAAGAGAATAAGAAAAATCTACCAAAATACCTTCTCTTTCATTGCCCAAGATTTGCATCTTGCTCTAAGTTTTAGCCTCAACTTTCCCGTCCAGCCATTCTCCCTATGCAAAACTTCCTCCTTCCCTTGATGGTATGTTGTTTGTGAGAATATAACGTGAGATTTATGCACTTGGAGCCACGAAAAAGGATCCCCAACTTGGTTCATAGAGTGATTGTCAACAAAGGTTGTAACCTTTTTATCTTGAATTTGAATAAAAGAGATTATCTTTGTCCCAAAACCCTATGTTTACATGTACTTGTTAATTTGAACATTTATATCTATATTTAGGATTATAAAGTGATCATTATAGATTGTACATGTTGTTTCATTGTATTCTTAACCCCTTGCAAGTCATATTTTGGAGGAGATCTATGATCTAGGAAGCAACAACAAGCAAAAGAGGTCTACATCAACCGTAAGGATTGAAGGTGCACTCATTCACCCTCTCTTCCCTCTTTCTCTTATCACTTAGTCTAGATGGGTTTGGGGTATATTAGAGGTAGATCAGTATTTTTCCATCCCAAAAAAGTTAGTTGTTCTTCCAAACCTTGAGTCTGAGATACCCTTTCGAACAAGTCTTTTCAGGGAAAAATCTGACAGTTTTTTCAGTGAAACAGTCTTAGACCAAACCGTTTTTCATCCCAGGACCCCTGAGATACTTTCTCCTAGAGCTAAAGTTGAGCAACGTTTTCACTCCAAGACTAATAAGCTCGAAGACCTAGTCGCAAATCTTGGTCAGGCCTTAGACAAGCTCCATCTTCAGCAGTCCGTCGAACTTCTTGTTTTAACCATTGCTGCAGTTTCTACTAAACTTACACCAGGTCACTCCATTCCTCCAAGCCCTTCATCCTCTATATCTTCAGGCATTTCTTCTCCTATCACACAGGTTGTTGTTCAGCCTCCTCCACCAATCATGGCGGAAAGATATACTCTGTTGGTATTGGTTGCTCCTTTACATGACATGCCCCAATATTATCAAACTAGACTTTCATAGTTCGATAGTACCAGCCCCTTGAATGCATGACAACATGTTGAAAAAATGAACGATTACTTTGACCTGCAAGAAGTAGACGAAGTCGATGTGCAAATGAGATTATTTGCACAAAGCCTAACTGGGGAGGTGAAAAAATGGTTCAAAACTTTACGTGCTGCTACCATTACTGACATTACTATTTTCCATCAGACTTTCCTAGATCGATGGGAGGTAAAGAAAAATCCTCTCCAAATTCTGTCAGAGTATGAGAACATCATAAGGAACCAAGGAGAGACAGTGCAGGATTACTGCACTCATTTCAACAATCTATACAATGTTATCCCGACTGAAATCAAACCACCACAAGATTTAGCATTAATAAAGTTTCCTAATGGTTTTGACACTGACATGTCATATCAATTAATGGAAAGAAATGCAGCAACTCTGGAAGACATGCAAAAAAGTGTCGTCGGTGTAGAAGCAAATCTTTTGTCCAAAAGGACCAAGCAGAGAACAAAAAAGAGGGTCGCCATTAAGGAAGAACCTTCTACTTCCTCATCTAATGCCAAACTAGATTCTCTAGCTAGAGCTATGGAGAAAATTATGGAGAGACTCACCATAACTAACAGGAACCCACCTAGGGAGAACCAAGCTACCCCTCAAATCAGAAACCCAAACTTTAGGAGAAATCCACCTCAGATTAGACAAAGAGATCCTAGGGATCAATGGGAACAAAGGGGACCTGAGCAGCAGATTAGACCACCTCTCTAGGAAAACTATGTTGATGATGGGGAGGAATTCATTGAGGAGTTTGATGATGCTCATATAAATCTACTGTGTGATCATGATCACGATCATGAGTCTATTTTCTTCACCCAAGAAGAACATGAAATATTTCTCCTTTCACAAACAAAGGTGAATGAGGAAGCTAAGAAAACAGAACATCAATCCTTTGAGAACGCTATAATGGAGGTTCACAGGCAATATAACCTGAGGAGTAAGAAGACTAATGAGAATTCTCTGAAGAAGGCTGTTGAAACCAAGAAAACCTCATAAAATCCTCACAAGAAATCCCCTGGGCGTAATGACGTTGAATCTCTTGTGCAAAAAACTCCAGAAATTCTTAAGAGAACAAGTTGCAGAGAAGTTTCATCAACCATTCAAATAGTTGCACCTGTCCACAAAGTCTTTGTTGATAAATCAGAAGTACAAAGTTTAAACAAAACCACCTCTCTTTTCATCCTTGAAGGGGAACTAGCAAAATTGAAGATTCTCATTCCCCTCTCCGAGTTGATGAACAAGAACGCTTATAGGTCTCAGGTGATAAAAGCTTTAAGTATCGAACCAAATATGGGTACCAAAGCCTTGAATGTTGGATCTCTACTCCACTCTGACACAGTAAACCTTGTTGATGACCAACCTGAGCTCATGTTTGGTCCTGAAGTTGACGGTCAAACTGATAATGGCGTCATGGCCCCTTTTTACATCAGCCTAAATATCCATGATCTAATATTGCACAACACTATGCTAGATTCGGGTGCTTCTCACAACCTAATGCCCAAAGCCGTGATGGAAAATTTGGGACTTAAGGTCACCAGACCTTACAAAGATTTGCATTCTTTTGACTCCAGCAAGGTCAAATGTATAGGCCTGATTAAAGACTTATGTATCACCTTGGCTCAAATCCCGGAAAAACGTTTGGTGATGGACATCGTCGTGGCAGACATTCCCCCCAAGTATGGTATGTTGCTATCAAGGTCTTGGGGAGCTAAATTAGGGGAACCCTATAGCTAGATATGTCCTATGCCACCATTCCATTTTTCGGTCAACAAAGAAGACTTTACAGAGAAACACTGATGAAGTATATGGTCAGTAGTCAGGAAAATCCACACAATTACCCACTATATTCCACACACTCTGACATGGATTCTTTTATTCTATATAATGATGGTGATCTTGAAGAACAAATCGCACAACTGGAAGATGATGCACCTGATCCAAAGGACGATAAAGCGACTATTGAAGTAAGAAACCCCATGGTTGAGGAAACTAAGGAATTGTCAGCAGACTTCTGGAGCATGGACTTCGATGGTGTTGTGAGTAAAGAAGGAGCTGGAGCCAAACTGTGGATGCATAACCACAGATCAAAGTACTCCGAGAATCATTCCTATAAACTGAACTTCCAATGTACTAACAACATAGTTGAGTACGAGGCTTTAATGCTCGGCCTGAAATTATTGAATAAAGTTGGTGCTAAGCAGATAATGGTAAGGGGTGATTCTGAATTAATTATCAATCAAATCAAAGGTGAGTATGCAGCAAAACATCCCACACTTAGAGCCTATAGAAATGTTGGTTTAGATGCTCTCCAATGCTTTACTAAGGTTGATTTGCAGGTGATGCCTAGAGGACAAATATACTCGCAGATGGACTGGCTGTGTCAGTAGCTACCTGTAAAATCCCTTTTTGTCCCACTCACAAGTGCACAGTGGAGGTGAAGTGCAGACCCACCATTCCTGACAACATCAGATATTGGCAGGTATTTGGAAATGACGATCAAATTGAAGATTTCCTGCAATGTAAAAATGATTTCGAATGTACAAACATAGATTTAGAACAGGATGAAGAATTTGTAAATAAATATGTTTTTGAGAATGGTAGTGTAAATACAATAGTTGCTGAAGAAATCAGTGAAAATGATGTAGATTCTGATATCCTGCAATTGAAAAATAATGTGTTACCTAGAGGGTTAGTTCCGTTGGAAGACTTGTTTGATTTTAACATTGTATCCAAAATACCAAAAATTGAAGCTAGCGGTAAAGAGGTTGAAGACTGTAACATAGGAACAGAAGAAAACCCTAAAATAATAAAACTATCTAAATCATTGCCACCAAAGCAATAAAGAAAATACATTGAACTTTTTAAGGAATATATAGATGTTTTCGCCTGGGGCTACGAGGACTTAAAATCCTATGAAACAAGTATCATATCGCACCAAATTCCCATAAAAGAAGAACACAAACCTTTCAGACAGAAACTTAGGAGAATTAATCCTAAGTTGCTTCCCCTGATAGAGAAAGAAATCAAAAAGATGTATGATGCCAAGATTATAGTCCCCTTGATATTTTCTAAATGGGTTTCTAACCTAGTTCCAACCAGGAAGAAAACGGGTGAGATCAGACTTTGTATAGACTTCAAAAATCTGAAAAAAGTCTCCCTCAAAGACAATTACCCTTTACCCAAAATGGATCATATTCTACAAAAGGTGGTCGGATCCAATAGGATCTCCTTACTGGATGGTTTCTCTGGTTACAACCAAGTTCTGGTCCATCCAGAAGATCAAGAGAAGATAGCTTTTACCACACCCTGAGGAACCTTCATGTATGTGAAGATGCCTTTTGGTTTGATGAACGTCGGGGCTAATTTTTCCAAAGAGAAACGGATATTGCCTTTGTGGATGAGACTGGGAGATTTATAGTCATTTATCTGGATGATGTAATTGTTTACTCCAAATCCGACGAAGAGAATTTTCTCCACCTCAGACGTGTGTTTGAGAAGTGCAAGAAATTTGGGATTTCATTGAATCCTAAGAAAAGCCTTTTTGGGTTAGAGGAAAGCAAACTACTGGGACACATAATCTCAAAATACGGAATTAAAATAGATCCTAGTAGGATAGAAGCTATCCAGAAGGTGGAACACCCTAGGAACATCAAAGAACTACAATCTTTCATTGGCAAAATAAATTTCCTTAGAAGATTCATACCAAACTTGGTCGAGCTTCTCAAGAATATTACCAATATGTTGAAAAAGGACACTAAAATCAAATGGAACGCCGAGTCCAAATAGTCATTTGAGCAGGTGAAACATGCTCTCACCCAAGCCCTAGTTCTGATTAGCCCAGACTATACCAAATACTTGTATCTTTTCTCTTTCGCATCTGAGCACACTATAGCAGCAGTATTGTTGCAGAAAAATAATGAAAGGGACGAGAAACCCATAGCCTTTTTCAGCAAATCTTTAAGAGACGCAGCGTTGAATTATAATATTATGGAGAAACAAGCCTTCRCCCTGGTAAAGGCTATAAAATATTTTAGGGTCTATATTCTCCACTCTCACACAATTGCATACGTCCCAAACACAGTGGTTAAAGATATTCTGACCCAGGATAWTCCGGATGGCAGAAGAGGAAAATGGATTGTGGTCATTCTGGAATACGACATTGAAATAAAACCTACTAAACTGATCAAAGGACAGGGTTTGGCCAAACTGATGGCTGAGTCTAATTTTCATGCTTTAGATATTAACTTTTTGGATGCAGTAGACATACCGGAAGAGCAGGCGACTCCAAACATAAAAGAGGCATTCTTAAATTCCCCTTGGTACGCAGACCTCATTTTTGTACTCCACAACTTACAGGCTCCTCCAAGTTTGACTAAGACCAAAGCTAGGTTTATTAAATTGAAAGGATTGAAATTTTGTATTCTAGAAGGCAATCTCTATTGGAAAGATCATGGTGGTATCTTGCTTAATTGCTTGTTAAAAGATGAAGCTGACAAAGTTCTTCAATATTTTCATGCAGGAGACTGTGGTGGGCACCTGAGCTGGAAGACCACCGCTAACAAGATTCTCAGAGTTGGATTTTACTGGCCTACTATGTTTGTTGATGTTCATCAGAAGGTTACTTCTTGCCACCAATGTCAGATTTTTGAAGGCAAAAGGAAGCTTCTACCACTCCCAATTAAACCCATCTCTGTTGAATCTCCTTTCCAACAGTGGGGGCTAGACTTCATTGGTGAAATACATCCTCCCTCTTCGGGCCAACATAAATGGATCCTCACGACCACCAACTACTTCACTAAGTGGATCGAGGTTGTACCATGCAGGAAACATACTGACTCTGTCATCATCAAGTTTTTAGAAACTAACATTTTGTCTCATTTCGGATGCCCCAGAAAAATTATAACTGACAATGCAGCGGCTTTCAAATCCAAAAATCTCATAGATTTTTGTAATCAATATCATATTACTTTGGGACACTCAACAGCTTATTACCCATAGGGAAATGGGCTAGCTGAGTCTTCTAACAAAATTCTGGTGAACATTCTCAGAAAGACGCTGCAGGAAAACAAGAAATCATGGCATAACAAGTTGGTTTTCACACTCTGGACTGACAAAATTAGCACCAAAAGATCGATTGGTATGTCTCCATACCAGTTGGTGTATGGCATCGAGGCAATTTTTCCCCTTTCATTAGGAGTTCCTGTCATGAAACTGTTGCAAGAAACACAGGAAGAACCAAACAATGTCCAACGAAGAATAAATCAAATGATCCACCTAATGCAATCTAGAGAAGAAGTTTACAACAAAACTCAAGCGATCTAAGAAAATATTAAAAAGATTTATGACAAGGGAACCAAAGAGGATAACTTTGAATTGGGTGATCTAGTTTTGAGGTGGGATTCCAGAAATGAAGATAAAGGTAAACATGGAAAGTTCGATAGCTTGTGGAAGGGTCCTTACACCATTCAGTCTTTCAGAGGAAATAATGCTTTTGTACTTGCTAACAGTGATGGATCAGACCTGTCAGGGGGACCTATAAATGGCAGGATGTTGAAGCATTACTTGCCACCTCAGTAGAGAGATCACCTTTCCATTCCATTGTACATATGATTTCTTTTAAGAGTTGTTTTAGGTACAGGTGTTTTTGTTCAAATGTTTGAAGCCTGCAGAGAAGGCCCTAAGACACTGAAGATGTCATCAAATTTTCGAAAAAAGCAAGTCAGTTAACAGAAGAAGCTCTAGAATAAAAAATTTAGGACAACAAAAAACAGGATTCTTGGCATCTCGCAAGGAGGATACCATCCCCAGGTGGAGGCACTGTTATAACACTATAATTATATAGGATCAACTGTTGATTGTAATTTTTGTCCCTTTAGTGTTTTTGACTTGCAGATGGTGTTGCATTCTAAAAAAAAAGAAATGAAAAGAAAAGAAACAGAAAAAGAAAAAATGAAAAAATAAAAGAGTGCAAAAGAAAATGGATCAAAGCCCCATGAAATGACAATGACTTGATCCATACAGTTTAAACATGGTCAAGTTTTTTGAATTTAAGTACCTAGGATTAGTGAATAAGCTTGGATAAATTGTCTAACCTTAGCCAAGTAATCAGGTTAGTTAGTGAATAAGTTTGACCAAACAGTCTAATCTTGGTCAAATAGCCCCTAGGTAGAGTATTTTCTTAGCCCAACAGTTTAAGTTGGGCTAAGGGTGCAAAGGAGTAGGTTAGGACATAGGTTAGTTGGTTTCTTTTCAATAAAATGTGTAAGATGATCGATGGAAAGTGCAGGATTTTGATAATGAAATGTTTTTCTAACCCCATGGCGATAAAAAGCAAAAGAAGTTGTGCGCAAAACCCACAAAAAGTCATTTAGCCTAGGTTTTGCACCATATATTAAATTGCGCCCTAGAGACTAAAGATCAGGCTCAGATCTACGACTAATTTGTTGGCACTCAGATCTACGGTCCACATAATATTTCAGACCCCCCCCCAATCATTCGACCTTTAACGATAGGGGGGGGGTCCGAAAAGATGTTTAAAAGGCGCGCTCAGATCTACGATCATCCCATATGTGCATAATCGGACGGTCCACAGGAGATTCCGGACCCCTTGACCGTTCTACCTTTAACGATGGGGCGGGGTCTGAGATGGTGTTTAAAGAACACGCCTAAATCTGTGGCAGATTCAGCTTCGCCCAAATCAATGGTCAAGCAAATGATCCTAGACCCCCCTGACCTTTCGACCTTTAACGGTGAGAAGGGGGGTCCGGAATGAAGTAAAGTCCAGGCGGGCCCCATCCCAACGTGGCATCACCCCACTGCATCCTAACTCCCCTTCTCCAAACATTTTAAGCCTACCATTTGTCCAACTCACCACTTCCATCCCAAGGTGTCGCATCCCTCAACCACCCTTTGCAAGTTCCACGTCACAACCCCATCATCACGTCCCATCCTCTTAACCGTTACAGCTCATATCTTGTCCGTTCATCTCCCAATCGCCTTTCTGCACGTCAATCATTTTCATATGTCAGATGTCCTTCACCTCACACTCTCATGCTCTAAACGACCCGTTGGCCATTTATGACTGGCCACATACCCGTTGTTCATCTGACATGTCCTTCTTCACCCAATGGATACCCGTTCACTCAAATTCAACCCTGTTTCGGCCAGTTCCCATTCTGCTCACACGCCCTACGTATCAGAGAATCATTTTCTTTCAAATCTGCAACACCTCATCCAACCAGATTTTTTCACCTACTAACATGTGTTCAGTGTGCAGGTACTAGAGGAAATCAATGGCACCCAAAAGTAAAAAATCAAATGCAGAGGAAAATCCTTTTCTCCCACCTCTTATCGATCTCGACCGGATCCCATTAGTAGACAAAGACTATCTAATATCAAAAACCAAGTATGAATTTGACTTTGTTGAGATGCAGTCATGGCTCAGAGACACCTTCATCGATCAGAACGATGAAATCGGGCTTTGGCAGTCAAATCTCTCGCTGTATATTTTTCCCCAAGTCTATCATTTTCCTGAATTCGCCCTTAAGTGCCAAGCACACTACCTCCCTAATCAGAGAGCCATTGTATCTTCGTCTGGAGAAAACCTTTTCCTTATTTCACCCGACGCCATCAATCATATGATGCAAGTACCCAGAGTCGAACCTCGTTCTCCCCTCACAATTGAAATTCTGACAGAACTGTATCAGAACCTAACGTTTCCCCAAAGAGCACAAATCTTCGAGTTGTTCCTTCCACAAGATGCCCAATTCCCCAAGAATAATCCTCCTTATCACTCGTCCATATTTTCCGAAAAGGGAAATCAGATTATCTCGACATTGTGTTGTTTGCTCGGTTATTTCTCGGATGAATGGGTGGATGAACCTATCTTAGGTTTCTTGTCCATTTTCTTTGTTGAAGAGAAAGTGGCCACCCATTTCGACTATAGCGGTTTCTTGGCCGAGAACTTGCATGACCAACTGAAAAATTTCCCTACAGAAGGCATGTTCTGGTATTCTTCAATACTGGCCTACATGTTCATGTTCTATCAAGCGGACAAATTTTCCTTTCACATGCAGAAGATGGAAAAGGAAGGAAAACCTCAAGCAGTCACTTTATGGACGTCACTACTGAGGAGAAGCTCAACTGAGTTCACTTTCAAACAATTCATCGAGCTTTTCTATCATCCAGTGGTAGGCATGCTCAGTGGAAGACCCAAGCCGAGGATAAACGAGGAGATCCAAAGGGTTCTGCACCTTTCGGATCTCGCAAAGACTAGGGACTGGTTCTTATACCAGAATCATACAGAAATCAGAGTGTACGGGTTTGAACTGGCTCTGTATAAATTTCCTAATTATGTAATGATCTGGATATTTGCACTAGAATATATTCGTTAGATGGTAAATTCAGATGACATTCATTTTGTGTCTCTGAAGGAAAAACAACAGGTGAGGATTAAAGGGAAAATTGGACCATTTATTTGCAACAATCAAGTTGCTGGAGAAGAGGCAGATAAACTACTGCAGGAAATGAATTTCAGCACCAGTTTCATTTGGCACTATGATCCAGTTGGGATCATTGCAGAGATGAGATCCAAAAACAAGAGCTCACCTTATGCTCATGTCCTCAAAATAGAAATTGAAAAGTATGTGAACCAAACAGAGTGCGAGGCAAATACTCTGGTAGACAATGAACATCAGGAAGTTCCTTCGGTCTCTTTTTCACAGACTGCTACTCCTCAGATACCCAAGGAAAAAAGGATGATTCACCTTCAATCACTGAGGTATCAGCAGAAGATTTTCAGGTATACAGCAAGAAACCCAAAACCACTCATGCTACTCACATGTCTGGCGAGGAAGAGCCCTACTCTGCCACAGTGATAGAAAGAAGACAACAGGTGGTGTCCACTTCTTCTTCAAAGAAGCAGACAGAGATAGTTGTGACCACCCAAACTCCACAAGGATCTGCACCTGTAAAATTTTTTGAGAAATATGATATGATTAAAAAGAAGAACCAGATGCTGACTAATAGCACCTACTTCCAGTTTTGGAAGCAGACCTCCACAGCATAGAACAGACTATTGTCAGCCTTAAATACAGATAAAAGAAGAATGCATCTGACATTCCTGCAAGCACAGGTGCCTCACCCCAAAGAGATCACTGACTACAAGAGGTCAACTATTGTTTTTGACACTAAACCAGTCCATCGAGTTGACCAGATGGATTTACACAGACAGGCTGGAGAAATGGTATTATCCACATTAGCACATGCTTCCACTACCGCAGCTAAGTTACAGGTATCTTTAAGCAATGTTCAGGCCCAATTGAAGTTGGAAAATATATCATCTTTTGCAAAAGACAACAGAGTGAAATCCTTAGGGGAATTGGTGCTCAAGATCGGGTACAATCCCTCAAATGTAAAAGCAGCTAAGGATATGATAAAGAAAAAGAATGTTGACATTGCATCTCTAAGAAAATAGTTGAAATTGCCACCAACAGTAGATTCACAATCCAAAGAGATAGCCGAGGCAGAAAATGAGAAAGAATAATTGTTGAAACTTATCATGCAGTAGAACGCATAGCTCAGGGAAATGGAGGCAGAGTTGGAAAAGTTATTGAAAGAGAAGGAACAATCGATCCCGATGGAAATCATTCCATTGAGTACAGTTTCCATAGCAGAAGTCAGTACAGAAGCTATGCCAACAACCACTACTGCAGAAATTCCATCAGCAACCCCATTGACAACACTGGAAAAAATTGTGGAGCTAGCAAAGTCCATGGAGGAAATGAATTTGCAAGAAACAGAGATTAATAGGTTTAAAAGGGAGGTTGAAAATCTCTAGGAACTCAAATCTTCTTTCCAAACAAGATATAATGTTGAGAGACAGGCAGTAGATAAGCTTAAGTAGGAAATACAACAGCTCCAGAAACAAACAGTGGCAGGGAAGACATTAGCAGAGGCTAAGGAAAATATCTGGACAAATATCTCTAATTCCATAAACAAGATTTGGCCCATGGTGCAAATCATGTTTGAACAACATGATCTAGTGTTAAAGAGCAGACAGGCCATTGACAAGATAAGAAAAGAATTGGATGAAATGCCCTTGGCAGCCAACGAGATCATCAAGTTTATGAACTCAAAAACCAAAGAAGAGCTCGAAGAACTAAAAGTTGAAGACAGAACAGAGACTATACTCGAATTAAAAAGAGTGTTGACTAAAAGAGGATTAATGTTGCAGTTGGAGGAAAAGGCTCAGAACATGGACATTGGAGTTTAGAGATTTTTTAGAAAAATTGAAGCCTTACAGAAAAAGGGTCTTCCTGATCTATGGGTCTTGAATGATAATTTAATGACTTTGTCCGATTACAAGCAAAAGATCGGTACCATGGCAAAAGACAGTTCCAAGTTTTTAGGAATACAAGGTAGCATCACGGGCAAAGCGCTCTTGGAGACTCTACACCATGACCTCAGTATACAACATGAAATTAAATACATTTTCCTCATCAAGCCAACTTTTGCTAAGTACATCGAGATGGACGAAGTCTACGCCGACTGTTGAAAGTTACCATCCCAAGCCCACAAAGATGGGGCGAGATGTGTGAATTGATTGAGTAAAGGTAAAGCCTCATCTAGCTCAGCATCCAGCGCAGTCGAAGTCATGTGAATGACTCACCAATGGTCTTCCCGGAAATTATCATGAAAGATTTGACACATCGTCATCAGTTACTACATTTCTGCATTTTGTTAGTTAGTTAGTTAGACTCAAACTCCATCACGTCCTGATCATTAATGATAGGGTAATTGTAACTTTTATTATAAATATTTCCAAATTAGAAGTATCGAGGGTTGTTGATCTTTACGCTCGAGCAAGCTCTAGTTTCTGTAATTTTTATCAAGAAGTTATTCCAGTAATACAAAGAGAAGTTTCACAGGATCCCTGCGTGTCAATTGTTGGTGAAGTTCCCTCTGTTTGCGTATAAGTTTTTCCTTCTCAGTTATCATATTGTCTTTCTACATCTAATCTTTAAAGGAAGTTAAAGTTGCAAAATTTACCATTGTGTACTTTGTTCTTAAACTTTTATAGATTTAAATGTTTTTCCTCTGATGTTATAACAAAGAAATTCTTAAATGCTCTGATGTTTTAACTGATATCTCACCTTTTCAGCAATACACCATTTTTATTCCTAAAGAATCCAGCATTAGCACTATCTCGCCCTGTGAAACGAATCTTGTAACGGTTGTCTTTAACTTCTATCTTTTAAAAACAGACCCCATAGCCCAATGGAAGCGTAAGTGATATTCGTCCATTTCATTCAAAAACAATACAAACAACTCGGTTATGTTCTTTCCAACTAGCCTAAAATCTTAAAAACTCAAACAAAGCTAAAACTCACAGAGAGATCCCTCTCTGAAACTGGTAGGGCTAGCTTCTAGTTTTGAAGCAGTTGGTTAAGGTTACCTCTGATAAGTTTCTTCTTACCTCATAACAACCTATGGGAATTTACAGAGTGATAACATAAGGCAGTGGATTTGGTGAGCTTGGTATCTAGCAGTGACCAGAGGCTCGACCAGAATGTGTTGAGGAACTGACTGTCCCAATTTGAGACAATGGTTTGTGGGATCCCAAAATGTACCCAAACTCGTTCAAAGAAGAGATTGGCAGTGGCCTCTGTGGTGATGTTCTTCTTGCAGGCAGCCAAAATCGCCATTTTGGAAAAGAGATCAACAAGAACAAAAACAGAGCCATTTCCCCTCTTGGTGTATGGGAGGTCGGACATGTAGTCCATTGAGAAGGATTCCCATGGCCTGTCAGGAGTAGGAAGAGGGGTGTACAAACCCTGTTTCTTAGTGGTCGGTTTGGAAATAACGCAGGCGGTGCAGAACCTGATATACTTGTCAACATACTATCGAAGTTTTAGCCATTAGAAATGTTTCTGCAACACTACCAATGTCTTTTCGATGCCAAAGTGTCCTACCATCCGACTTTGGTGAGCTTCCCAAATCAGCTTCGCGCACTCGCTTGATGGAACACAGAGATGGCCCAGACGACACAACAACCCGTCCTGAAGATGAAAATTGGAGACCACTGAGTTTGTGCCCAACATTTGGTAGGTGGTGGAGAAGTCAAGGTCTGTCTCATAGAGGTGGGTCCATCCGGAGGTCTCGTGGCCGCAAGAGTTTAGCACCATGGTGAGTGTCGCGACTAGAGGTCGACTGAGGCAATCAAAAACTCGGTTGGTACTTCCTGTTTTATACTTGATGTTTAGGTGAAACTTTTGTAAGTATGTGGACCACTTATGATGGCGGTCATTCTACAATTTTCCTTGGGTCTGCATGAACTGTAGTGGCTTGTGATCAGTGTGGATGACTGTCTCCTTCCCAAGAATGTAATGTCTCCACTGGTGGAAGGCTTGCACAATGGAGTACATTTCATTTTCGTAAGTGGGGTACTTACGAACAACATCTGATAGTGTCTCACTATGATATGCCACGGGGTGGTCGTGTTGAGTGAGAACGACGCCCACAACATAGTCTGAAGCATTTGTCTCAATCTCAAAGGGATGATGCAGGTCCAGTAATGAAAGTATTGGGGATGAGAAAAAATATTGCTTCAAGTCATCAAAGGCTTGTTGTTGGGACATGCCACACACAAATTTTGACTTATCGCCACCCCTAGTTACTTGGCTAAGGACCCATGCGATGTGAGAGAAACCCAACACGAACCTGTGATAGAAATTGGCAAGGCCTAAGAAGCTATGAAGATTAGTGAGTGTGGTTGGGGCTAGCCAGTCACAGATGACCTGGATCTTGGTTGGATCCACATGAACATGATGTTGATCAATGATGTAGCCTATGTAATGGACCATATCCATGCCAAAGGAACATTTTTCCAAGTTTGCATATAGTTTGTGCTGTCGCAGAGGGTACAAAACCTGCTGAATATGTTGCAAGTGTTTCGCCGGAGTCTTGTTGTAGATGAGGATTTCATCCAGATACACCACTACAAAATTATTGGTGAAAGGTCGCAGGATATCGTCCATCATCCTCATAAAATTTGTTGGAGCATTTGTCAAACCAAAGGACATGACCAACCATTCAAAAAGACCTTCTTTTGACTTAAAGGTGGTCTTCCATACATCTATTTGTTTTATTGGGACCTGGTGGTAGCCAGACTTCAGATTAATCTTACTAAAGTATTTGGCCCCCATGAGCTGATCAAGGAGGTTGTCAATTCAAGGAATCAAGTACCGGTTATGGACTATGATTTTATTTAGGGCTCGGTAATCAATGCAGAGTTTCCAGGTCCCATCTTTCTTCTGCACTAGCACGATTGGGTTTCCACAAGGCGATGAACTGGGACTGGTGTGACCCTTGTGGAGCATTTATTGGATCTACCTCTTGATCTCCTTGTTTTATAACAAAGAGTGGTGGTAGATTGGCCCATTGGGTAGCAATGCACCTAGGGTCAGATCGATGGGATCCCTGACCTGATAGTGCAGAGGTACCCCGGTAGGAGAGGAGAAGATATCTAAGTATTCTTCCACGACCTTATCCACTTGCTTCTGTTGTGTGGAGAGATTGGTCATGGAGGCCCTGGATGTGGCTGCGATCTTTCACTTACTCTAAGAGAAAATCACGAAGAAAAAAAATTTCCCAGTCTGAGAGATGTCCTTCCTCAATTGCTTGGCAGAGATCAAGGAAATAACACTAGGAGGGAATGCCTCGGGTATCCTGTACAATTTCCTATTCAAAGTAATAATAACACTACGAGGCCTAGACTCATATACATCATGACGTTTCCATAAATAAGGTTGGCCCAAAATAATATTACAAACTTCGAGAGGAGAAACATCAAACAATACCTCGTCTTTGAAGGGCTTGATACCATACAACAATCGACACTGTTGGTTGACGCAGAGATCGCTTCCTTGGTGGAGCCATCCAATGGTGTAGGGTTGCAGTTGTGGCATTGTCGACAGGGCCAACTGCTTGATGACCTCTACTGATATGAGGTTCTTCTGGCTTTCGCTATCAACGATGAAGTGAAACGGGGTGCCTTTTACCCACATTTGTGAATGGAAAATGCACTCGCCTTCTTCTGGATCGTCTGGTTCACCATGATGAATCTTGGTGGTAGAAACGGTGGCACTAGGTTCCGCGTAAATGATACGTCTTCCCCTTTCTAGTTTTGACTCAAAGTCAGAACCTGCATCTGATTCAAAGGCTTTCACTTCGGCCACCAACGACTACTTTGAGCGAAAATCAACAGTGTTATGCCAAGGGATCTTATGGAAGTCGTACCACTTCCCGGTATCTTTCTTTGTCTTCTAGTGTCCTTCTTTGCTTGCGGCTTGGACTGGTTGTCTTGATACTATCCATATTTTCTTTGTGATTTTTTCTGTAGGTTGGGGCCGCCCTTTCCTGACTTTTGTTGGGAGGGGTTCCCAGGCCCAAATTTCTGCGTCTTTTGTTTGAGCTTCTGCTCGATTTTGATGACATATTGATAGGATGCGCCCAAGGAAGAGATATCCAGAAATTTCATTTTGGTCTAGATGTATCTATGTAGAGCATCACGATACTTGAGAACTAGATGTCGCTCTGAATATTTGATACCCAGCTTGGTGTGTAGGGCATGGAAGATATTTGTGAACTTTGGCACTGCTTGGTCTCTTTTTTGCCGCAATGTGGTCCATTTGGTATACAAGTAATCATAACTTTCAACAGGGTAGTATTGTTCCTTAATAACATCCCTGAAGGATTCCTAGGTAGTCGTGACTATAAATAATTAGGGCTCCTTTGTTTCCTTTTGCTCACAGAAAGTTTCCCACCAATCTTTGACATGGGGAACGACTTTGAGGAACGCAAAAGTAATTTTTTCTCTATTCGAAAAGTTATGGACACAAAAATACCCTTCTAGTATATTCAACCACTTGTCTACAACATCTGCATCTATCTGACCTTCAAATATAGGAATATCGAAGTTGATTTGTACCTTGAAGTGGCTAGTGCCTCCCCTCGAGGAAGATGTGTCGCTTGCTGGTAGCTGCCGAAGGATTTGCGCGAAACTATCCATCATTTCATTCCTTTGTTGCATGAAGGCTTCCTCAAGCAACATTTTGAAAGGCTCTCTTGTCCCGTCATCTTTCCTTTCTCCTACCATGAGAGGTCGTTTGGGCATGCGAGAGATTTTTTCCTCAAGAGAAACAAGCTCGAGACCCAATTCTTTGTACCCCAACATCATTGGGGACATGCATTAAGACAACAAGGAGCAGACCGCTTGGATACCACTGATCCGGATTTTATGAGTAGAATGAAATGAATACAGATTATTAAAAGATACTTAACACAAAATAACATAGATACAGTAAAAATGGTTCTCTATTCATAAGGAAATAAGATGAAACTTTAAAATGCAGCGGAAAACAAGCTTGGTGGAATGGTGGCAACTTATCTCTGAGAATAGATGTGACGGCTGAGCTCATTCGCAAGAAGATGATTACAATGAGGCTCTAAAGTTCTTTTTACAATAATCATGAATGCTAAAACCCTAGACATCCAAAAACCTAACCCTAGGAGATGAAGCACCAAAAGTCATGTGGGCCTCGTTGGGGTAAGCTAGTGCATCAACGTCCCGAGGTCGTAACGTTTGCATATGATCTTCGTTTTAGGTGCACGATAGCACGTTGGAAAGGTCTATCTGAGGAATACACATGTTTTCATCAAACTTTAACGTCATCTATAGTCTAACTGTGGTGAGCCCTAAAAATGTTGTTTAGGGCCTCAAAACGACCCCGGAAGTCAAGGACCTAAAAACTAGGAAAAAACTATCAAATTGGAAAACTGCCAAAATGAACTAGTTGGAATAGGTGGGAGGCCACCAACATCCATCTAGATCATGATGTCCCCCTTTTTCCTTGGTCCCTTTCCAATGAGATTCACCAAGATCTACGACATAGTTTTCATCACGACCTCATCCCAATGGATGGTCTAGGTCGTTCTTGGGCTTTTAAGGTCATTTTGACCAAGAGGCTCTGACCATGCTAATCTCCATGGACCCTATAGTCCTAGATCGTCCATGATCACTCTTTACAAATCAATGACCCTTATTGATTTCATAATATAGCTTTGTTCTCATTGCCGACGAAGGGTCGGGATCTTTCCCTTTCATCCCAATCAACGGTTGAGGTCGCATCTCGACTACGTCCCGAAAAAGGGCCCAAATTTGTTCACCATGCCAAACCCACGACCACGATTCTTATGAAACAATTTAGGGATTTTCCTTTGGCTTAACATTATGTGCTTGGACTTATCCATTTCACAAATATCTTTCTTTGCTCAAGTCTTACTGAGCCTCGAGAATGCTCGCACTTGACTAAAATACTACATGGTTTCCTCAAGGCTTCTTCACAGTACCCTATTCTTGGAAAGATTGGCTGGGCTCGGCCATTCCAACATTGTGGCACACAATGAACATAGGAAAGGGTGTATATATATATGCATGAGAGTACTTGTTTATTCCATAGGATTTCAATGATACACACACTGAGTAGGGGTGTCTCTCCCCTCAGATTAGTACATAAACATTAAATTATATGCGTGTATAACAATTATACATATTTGTATCACTTCCTATATACCAGACACACAACTTTACTCACATGCATACACTCATAAATAAATCCCACAAGACATGAAGTACTCCCAATAAAGAATGTAAAACTCTTCACAAAATTACACATTTTTCACAATTACCGGTATTTCCAAAACACACAATTTGATTTGCAGAACAAATGGTTACATCTATATATTATACTATTCATTTAGCCATACACATATTCATATTATTACAAAGAGGTAGACGAGACACTTATCTACAAAAAATTGAGATATGTTGAGTACTTTTGTAGAGAGAACTGCTCTCCACCCAACCATAGGCAAGGTTACGGTCAACTTCGTTGCAACCAACCACCCTCGAGCCAGGATACAATGTCATGAGAGGAGTTCAACAAGATCTTCTTTCGTGACCTCTTCTGCCCTACCTTCCCCTTTTCTTCTCGTCTTCCTCCCTCAGGACCTCGTGTATCATGCAAAAAACTTCCTGAAGGTACTTGCCCATCTGTTCTTAACTCCTTCAAAAACTATTCCAACTATTATCTTGGTTGATAGCCAGTTTTCAGAGCTGATGACAGTTCGAATCCATATCATTTTAATTACGCAACGTATTGCCTGACGGATTCATTCAAAACAGTGATGGTCTCCCTCTCACCTACTTCTCCCCTGACATCGTAGCATGTGAAGGTCATCCCTTCAATAATAACTCAACATTCTCTTATTTTATTAAAACCATATATATATATATATATAGTCCATTATTTATCCTTGATCATCCATGATTCTACTTATTGTTTTGCCATAATAACACATAATAACACTTATAATTATAGACTGAGAGAAACAAGAATAGTAGATCGTGTTAACAAGTATCTAATTCAAATCTTTTTAGATAAAATAAACTTGTCTTTGTCATTTAAATCACTTGGTAAATTTTACATAAAACATCCTTACGTTAAATTGCGGTACATAAATTAATAAATATACAAAACTCAATCTTTATTCTTTATGATAACTTCATTTTGTTTGAGTCACAGTGTTTTCTTTGAAATCCTCGTCAATCAAATCAAATTATAATTTAACTTTCTATGACTAACTTACGTTACTCACACTCCAACTAATGTTACATTGGGTACACTCCAATTAATGTTCTCCATGATATGACCACCCCACCAGTGTTCAAAATTGAGCCTGTCATAGCCTGTCAAAGGGTCCCTGGCCCGTCCCAGAAGTGACATTGAAAATATCCACGTCAAAAAAAAAGTTGATATTTATTTTTACAGGTTGTGAAAGAAGTGCACCTTGAATGTTAAAATTCCATGAGAAGGGCTACAATTCAAACTGTCTGTCAGCCCTAATACACCCTCCGTGCCAAAAGACATGTAATAATTTAAAGCGCCATGATTTAATGTCTACTCATGGATATGAGACATGACATGTAATAATTTAATATCTATAAATTAATGAAATATATCTTCCAAAGCGACAGGCCCAAAGGCTAGAGATTCAGAGGTTACCATCCTAGATAAGAGAAAGGTCGTGGATCTAGAGATCATGGCAGCTTCATACGTGGGGCAGCAAAAAAATGGGATAATTCAAATTTCAAGCCATTAATGAGCCACTGAGTGAACCCAGGAAGGCTTTGTGGCTTAGAAGTTCCACTTGCTCTCCTCTTTATGTAGACGATCCTATCTCGTCGTTGTAGACAAACATAGGACTTGTATTTCTTATCCTTCACCTCTATAATTTCTTTGTAGGAAGGAAGAATCTCCTCAACATGGCCGCTGCAACCATCAATTGCAAAGATTGTCAAGCAGCCACTATCTGTGTGACTGGAGCGACAGGATTTGTGGCCTCCTGGTTGGTCAAGCACTTACTAGAAAAGGGCTACACTGTGCATGCTACAGTGAGTGACCGCGGTGATTGCAATCTCATCCTCTTTCAGTTGTTGTAATTTCCTTATGCAAGGGTTTTTTTTTCTATCCAAATTCTGCTCATTCTCAATCTTTTTGTGTAAATATAAAATTGGGCAAAATTACTCTGAACTTCAATTTTCATGAAACTTTGTTGATGGTTAAAATTTCGACCAAATTTATGTCAAAATTGTAACAAGAAATGGATCCTAACTTATTTCTACTATTGGGTGACCACAAAAAACATGGCAAAGGTGCGACATCTCCTGGACATTCCAGAAGTTGGGGAGAAGCTCAAGCTCTTCAGAGCGGATCTACTAGAAGAAGGCAGTTTCGAGGCTGTCGTTGATGGTTGTTATGGCATTTTTCATAAGGCCACTCCAGCCGACTTTGCCCCCAAAGATCCCAAGGTAAGTAAGTTTTCCGCTTATGTTTTCGCAAACACCATGTCGTTCACTTATCTGCATCCCAGTATTAATATTTAGCACTTTCCCAAATGACATGTCGTTCACTTATCTGCATGACAAGTTAGGAGAAACACAATCTCTCCAGCTATTCAAAGTTCAAACCATTAATGAGTCACTGAGTGAATCTGGGTGGGATTTGTGGCTTCGCGGAAACACAATATGCCACAGTGCAAGTATGGAGCAGAGTGCCACCGAAAGAATGAAGATCATTTTCTCCAATATAGCTACCCATCCAAATAGGAGGAGGAAGAGTCCCCGGGTATTTAAAACCTATAATAGTTATTACAAGCGAAGTAAGTGGATTGCATATTGATTACCCATTGGGTCAGAAAAATATTTATGATTATTGATTTGGTATAAGGTGTTTCTCCATTTCGACAGGTTTATTGCACAATGAATTTTGTTCTCAGAAATGCTTCATTCTGTAGTCAGCTGAAATTTAATTTAAAATAGTTAATCATAAAAAAAATTATGGTTGTATTATGAAACATGGAATGTTAAGCCAACCATGGTTCTTGAATGTGGTAGGAAGTGTGAATGGTAAGAGTGTTATGGTAATTTTAGTAGGGCTTCCTGCCAGTGGGAAGAGCACGTTTTTTTCCAGAAAGTCCTTGAGGGTGCACGCAGACCTTGGACCAGAATATGCCAGGTACTGTTATTATAATTATTATTCTCATTTGTTTAAATCATTGTTATATTGTCTGGATGCACAGTAGGAGATGTGGGAATCAGGCTCAATTTCTCTCTATTTGCAGTTAGAAAATTCACAGGATCAATCTAGCTAGATCAGTGGTAGTGTTTTCATACCCTTTACTTTTTAAGGAAACCTTTGAGCCTGGTTCATTAGATTTTTTGTCAGGGGAAACGTTCTTATTCTAGAACTAGTGCCTCTCATCCTAGAAATTAATTAGGAAGCCTCTGACTGCAACTCATGTTCATAATATCCAATCCATTGCCACCATAATGAAATTGGATAATAGAGTCATCTGAATCTCTTACAATGTAATCAGTTCCTCCTTGTGTTCCTACATTGTTTGGACCTATAACTCATGTGGAGGCATCACCGAGTGTTCCAATGAGATTTGTTTCACTATCTGCTAGTGCTCCAAAAAGCATGGTTTCAACATTAACTTGTGTTCTGACATCCTTTACTATTCCCACTTATGATGTTTAGATATTTAGATTTGGATCGATAAGAAAAGATGCTTGAAGAGAATGATAGTGATTTCGACAAGTCTGGATGACCGGGCAACCGACATCAAAATGGGTAGGGGAAATCCACAAGAAGAATCTAAGAGAAGGCTGTCGGAACCAACCCCGCACTGCGTTTACTGCTGGATTGTTGTTCTAAACTCCAGCTCAGTGAATGTGTGAATGGGAGGGTGTGTTCAAGCTAGTTTGTTTGTAGTCATGGTTGATGGACATTCCACATTACAGTGGGTTCAACTGAATGAGATTGGGAGCTTGTTGACCTGTTTGTTAGAGGATTTGTGAAAGAATTATGATGTTACATTAGCTTAGCCTGTGATCCCATTGCTTTTGAAGGATCTGCTACTGAATTTGGATATCGACCTGGAGGTTCTTGTAGGGGAAACATTGTGCTTCATTGGTGGATTTAATGAGCATTTGCTAGATGTTGGAGCTTGGATCACATGATTATCCTTCCGCTAGAAAAATTACATTCATGCGAGAATAACCTTCTCCCAGCATTGCCATTCATTCTAGTTTTATTTAGTTAAAGGTTGACAATGTGGCATTAAAATAAAATGAAAATTATACATGTTATCATGCTTAAGTTTTGGCCATCTTATTGAAAACTGTGTCTCCCTATTTTATTCTTATTCTTTTTATTCTTCAAAAAGTATTACGCATGGATTTTTTTAAGTTTTCATTTTATTTTTGTGATTCTATGGAGTGCTCTATTGTTGTTGAAATTAAAAAAAAAAAAAAAATAGGTAACTATTGTTTAATTTTTTAAAATTGTAAATATTTAGAAGGATAATATTTAATTTTTGTATTTTTTTTAATGAAGAGTTTAATTATTTTACACTCTTCAATAGAAGTACAATTATTTTTATAACTTTTCATCTTTGAAGGGTTGGATAATTATATACCCTTCCAACTGAAATTAAGACCAACCCTTCAAATTTGATCACTGCACCCCACCGTTTATCTCGTTCTGAGAAATATTATTATGGAATTATCTAAATATTCTATTTTTAAAATTAATTTTAATGGGATATTAATTCATTTTGGTTATATATAGATTTATAAAAAAGAGTGGGCTAGCTAGGGATGGGAGCAATCTTTCCTCCCTAGTTACTTTTCCTGTAGGTTTTTTGGTGGTCCGTTTTTAAATTTTCAGCCAATCTAGAATTTTGATCGATTTTTTGAGCATATGGGTTGGTTTAAAATGGGGCAAAACTCCTGGGGTTAGGTTTTGAAATGCATTTGATCCATGCAAAACTCAAACTACCCCTGAAAATTTGGCCGAATTCAGGGCCCTTTGTTTACCTGAAAAGTGGAACTCTAGAAGGAAGATTGCTTCTAAGTTAACCTACCCCTACTCCATACAACAATTTTTTACCGGATTTCAAATAAATATCGCCAAAAAACATACCAAAACATAGAACATTTAAATTACGTCATAAAAATGGGAGTAAGCTAACGACGCTACCTTTTGGAGCTCGATGGGACGTCTCGGGCACCGGATCCTTTGTTTGTTGATCTAGTCGAGTATTATCAGTTTATTTAGCCGCATTAGGCCATTTTGTAATCCACAGAGATATCATAATACAAACTTTACAGTCCTTTGTCGCGTTTATTATTTGTATGATCATTTATATGCTCTAAACCTTTCATCCTACACACACATTAGCAGTGTTTCCTAGACTAGCCAAGTCAGGAACATTACATGGAGTTTGTGTGATCTCACTGAGTGAGAAGTCAAATTTGAACATCAAAGATGGAGAATGACATTTTAGATGGATGTCGTTGGTGAGAAGTCAAATTTGAACATTAAAGATGGACAATAACATTTTAGATGGATGTAGCTGGAGGTAGAGTAAAGTTGTTTAAAAAAAAAGATGTAAAAGACATAGATGGATGTGGTGAGTGGTGAAACGAGATTGATTGAGAAAAATATGCAGAAGAGGTTGTGTGAGTGAGAAGTCAAATTTGAACATCAAAGACAGAGAATAACATTTTAGATGGATGTAGCTTGAGGTAGAGTAACTTCTTGTTTAAAAAAATGACATAAAAAATATAGATGGATGTGGTGAGTGGTGAAACAAGATTGATTGAGAAAAATATATAGAAGAGGTTGTGTGATCTCACTTAGTGAGAAGTCAAATTTGAACATCAAAGATGGAGAATAACATTTTAGATGAATATAACCACAGGGAGAATAAATAAAGTTGTTTCTAAAAATGATGTAAAATAAATAGATGGATGTGGTGAGTAGTCGAACAATATTTATCGAGAAAAGTATCAAGTAGATGGATATGATGTGGTAAGTGGTCAAACAAGATTAGTTGAGAAAAGTTTCTAAAGAGACAAAGTGTGAATAAAAGTATGCAGAAGAGACAAAGTGTGAATCGTAATGTCAACTAGATAATTAATTCTTCATGCATCGCTAAAGTCACTTTATGTAGTGAAACAAACCTCAAGTCCATGATGAGGTACTCTTATTACATCACTAACCTTATTTTCTTAAGGTATAGACAAAATATAAAATTCCAAATTCCTTATCAATGAGATGGAAATTGGGGTTGTGAAGCTTAATGTGAATGCTACACTTTTTTAAATTTAAAATAATATTTTAGATGGATGTAGTGAGAGATAGAGTAAAGTTTGTTGAAAAAATTATGTAGAAGAAGAGATAGGTGTAATAAAAGGTACAGGAAAGTTCCTTGAGAAAATTATGCATAAGAGACCAAGTTTGAAAAGTAAAGTTAATTAGGCAATTAATTCTTTATGCCTAGTTGAAGTCATCTTTAATGTAAACCAAATTTATGATTAGATTCTCTTATTACACCAACTTTATNTGGAAATTGGGGTTGTGAAGCTTAATGTGAATGCTACACTTTTTTAAATTTAAAATAATATTTTAGATGGATGTAGTGAAAGATAGAGTAAAGTTTGTTGAAAAAATTATGTAGAAGAAGAGATAGGTGTAATAAAAGGTACAAGAAAGTTCCTTGAGAAAATTATGCATAAGAGACCAAGTTTGAAAAGTAAAGTTAATTAGGCAATTAATTCTTTATGCCTAGTTGAAGTCATCTTTAATGTAAACCAAATTTATGATTAGATTCTCTTATTACACCAACTTTATTTAGTGTAATTTTTTTTTCTTGAAAAATGATAAACATAATGTAAAATTATTTATTTTATATAGTCATCCTTATTTTAGTCCTGGAGTATGACTTAAAAGTGCTTCTTCTTGGCTCAGAGCTAGTCTTTTTTAAGAAAATAGGTTAATGACCCAAGACCCAAAAGCATCTGACATGAGTGAAAGTATGCCCCGTTACATACCACCATAGGGTTATTCTAGGTGGCATGGTTTTCCTTGAATAACAGTGACGAGTGAGCTTTCATTTGCGCATAGAAATAGTGATGGTTGTCCACACTGCTAGTTGACAACTCACTTATGATAGGTTTTCCCACTATGTGAAAAAAAATATAGTCATTCTTACTCATAAACCATTTAATATATATTTATCCTCTCACATCCAATTTACAATCAAAATTGAGCAAGACAACTCACTGTCTTATGTTTTTATAAGTTCTAGTTACACATCTACCTGATGGATCCCTCTCCCATCAAGTTTTTCATAAAATGATTCATATTGACAAATACTTCTTCCATGCCAACCCCACCACCATGCCACTAAAAAAAGTGTTGTCTTCAAGAGTCTCATTTCTAGAGCTATTCGAATCTCTAACCCCCAACGCCTAAAGCAAAGAACAATCCCACCTCACTTAAGCACTCCAATCAAATGGCTACTCTTTTTCCCAAATCAACAAAACCTTTTGGATTGTCCTCCAACCTAAAACCAAGAACACCCAACCCACTTCTCCTACATGA
>SNQJ01S0012208.1:46175-60655 GCA_010110895.2 Picea sitchensis | reverse complement strand
GTTTCGCGACCTTAGTGATCAAGGTGCAACTTCTTCACCCTTCGAAACACCGAAACACGATAAGTCAACAATGGGTTGACTCTTTCCTAGGCGACATGTGTCCATCACCTGTCAAACATATGGTCCCCACCTAACGGATGTGCCACGTGTTCGCATGATCCCTCGATGCTCGACACTTCGCGACTTCTGTAGTCGAAAAGAAATTATTTCAACCTTTGAACCCCCGATACGCGATACCACGCGGAGGTTCTGATCCAACGGTTCTCCCGTGGCTTGGATCCAACGGTTTGGATCCTTTCGTGATCTCGCATATCGCGAGTCCTTAAAACCTTGCCCATTGACTCCTTCAAGTTGTGAGTAAACGAAACGCTGAGCTTTCGCCACATTCCCTCCTTGATGGATGACTATGATCAAATCACGACTTCACACATTTCTAGTTCGAAAAATATGTTCTTTGACCTTCTTGCTCTACAAGTCGGCGAAATGTTGAGCTCTTGCCACGTGTCCTCTACAATGGAGGGCTTGATTTCCTCTTCTAAGAGTTCGAGATTTCATGACTCACACGTTGTAAGGTTCTTCCATCGGTTGACATGTGTCCAACTTGATATCTGACGGTCTAACTTCCTGTCGAGATTTCGTGTATCGTGCATTCGAAGGGATCTCTACCTCTGTTTCCCCGAACGTCGAAATCCTCCTTTGGGCACGAATCGTTAAGGTTATTGCTACTTCTGTAGATCTGACGGTTGTTTGTCCTCATCTCCGCGTTCCTCCAATATCGACCGTTTTTCCTTTGGAGCCTTCGCTGCTTCCAGTTCTTGAATAATTTCGGTCTCCAAAGGTTTTGAACCTTTGTCCCTTCCTCTGCAATCCACCTTGGTTTAAGGAACACTCTGCAAGTGTTATCCCTCCTGAGCTTCATTAGCTATGAAGTACTTAAGAGCCTTATGCTCTTCTTCTGGGCTTAACAGGCTTCATCCTCCAAGGGACTCAAAACGATTAGGAAGGTTTACATGCGTACATGAAACTGTGTTCACGGCTGACGAACACACAGTTCGTGACTCGGGCTTATGCTTCCACAGGACACAAGTATTTACGAGTATAAAACATATCCTAACCATATGATTTCTTACTGGCCTAATTATACAACCAAGCAGTGATAAAAAGAATATAGTATATCCATTAATAAGTCATGCACAATTCCTGCAACATACACAGTATAGCCAATTCATATGCAGTTACAGACAAATTACACAGGGCAAGAGATCACTTATCTATTACAAGTTGCCGCCAACCAACTAACTATGGTTGTTCATCCTTCCACCCGACCATAGGCACAGAGGCATTCATTCTTAGCACTCTAGCCACCCCCGTGCCAAGCCATGATATCACCAGGGAATTCTCACACTTCTCGAGGGTTCTTCATTCGTTTTCACTTCTGTTTAGGTCATGTTCTCTGTAACTCAGAGCTTTCTCTCTCTCAGTTATGGCCTCGGCGAGGTTTCTTAGATGTTCTTCAGCATCAAGCTTGTGGCCTTCAGTTCATGACTCGCTGGAGAGATCTGCGCATCTCCCTCGCGAGCTTACGCTCCCTTTGTCAGGTGTCCCCTCTCTCGTGTGTATCCCCCTTACCTTGGAAGGTTTGCCGACCTATCCTGTTCCTTCTGTCAGAAGAAAGCTCAGGTCTGCAGGTCCTTGTGGTACTTCGGGCTAACAACCCATGTTTCCATTCATGGGGGTGGTTGATAATTCAACCACCAGTCCTTTCTTCATTAACTGTTTTCTCTCCTTGGGATCCAAAGGAGGTTGTCATCCTCATCAAGGGAAATTTGGGGTTATTTGTCATAATGAATCCTCTCTTATAGTTTTCACATTCTTCCTCTAGTGATATCATGGCCAATACTTTCAAGGCTTCATCCCCACAGTCAGTCATTGGCAACTCAAACAATAATACATTTACATTGTCCTCATGCATTAGCATGGTAATTCCTATTTTATGATTAATTACAAATTGGGGGAAATAGGGTGTTACAGGGACCTATCTCAAAATACTCCTTGCTCGATTTTGATTTCATTGGTATAGCTCTCAAGTAATGTTTTTTCCTATAAACATACCCATACTATTGTGGGAAACCTATCTCAATAAGGCTCCTTGCACAACATTGACTACATTGGTACTTCTCGGATACAATTTTTAGTGGACCCCAAGGATCATAACTTCCACTAGAAACTTCACCATGGATTGCAAGATCAATTGGATGAAAACATAGTTTCTCAACTAAACACAAATGTTGAAAATATCAACATCATGGATGCCAAGGTCACCAACCTCAAAGCTAGGATTAAATTTGAGTTTCACAACCTCAAAACCTAGATATTCACATTTATTAAAGCTAAAGAACCTCAGTAGGATTTGTTGGTGCAACTAAAAGAGGGCGACTCTTTAAATGTGGGAGGGTATCACCACTGATACAATTTTAGGATAATCTACACAATATGTGGCACACATTTTCTTAAGTATATTTGAACAAGTTTGATGGTTCAAACCTAACATATTGGGTTACCTAGATGGAACACTACTCCTGTCTCTAAGGAATTATTCAAGTTATTATTGAAACATTGAATGAGTGTGTTATGCTTATATAGGGAGTGTTGGTGATGGTAGCAATGGAATACAAAGTAATATGGGGATGTTGTTCCTCAGGTTGTTCCTAGCCAGGGAATAGTGCCAAGGCATCCTATGGAGGAAAATAACCTCCCCACTTTAGGCCTCAAGATGGCTCTTGGTCTAGAGGGGGTAACTGTTAAGGCGTTTGGGCCCCTATGTTCAGGCCCTAATAAGCATTCATTATTGGTTTATTTTTTATATTAATAGGTCGGATAGAACCTTTCATTATAATTCTACCCTTTGTATCCTATATATATATACCAATGAGACCTAGTCTTAGGATCATCATATGTTGTCTTGTGAATTAGATATATTGTAAAAGGAGGTTCCCCCCTCAAAGTGGACTATATTCATTGAATTTTTATCATTTTCAAGGTGCTTGGTTCATAACATTTGGTATCAAAAGCATCGATCTTAGGGTTTTGCTGCTTCAAGCGAGTCATCTTGTCATTTTTCCTATAACTTTTCTTTTGGTATGCTTTAGACAACAAAATTTGGAGGTTGTTGAGGAGAAAATATCACAATATGTATGGTAAAAAATTTAGGTTCTATTTCATTATGTTTTCCGAGATATAGCCTATGGAAGATAGGGTTTTTGACTAGGGTTTTTGACTCATCCTGAAATCAATTTTAAATGAGTCATCTTGGAAATTTCACTATAATTTTTTTTATGGGAAGTTTTAGATAGTGAAATTTTGTGGAGAGTGAGGATAAATGTCATAGTAAAGGTGGTCAAAATTCCAAGTTTTGGTTCGCTATACTTTCAGAGATATAGTCCATGGAATATAAGGTTTGTGACTAAGGTTTCAAAGATTTAGCCCATGGAAGACAAGGTTCCAACATCTTTAAATAACACAGGATCTATTGTTAAGCGGGTAAAACTACATTTAGAGAAGAATACACATAGGAAATACAGATGGTTTCATGTGGTTGGAAACACATTGTTTCACTTGGTTGGAAACCCATGTAACCCTTGCTGGTACACTTTTGAGTAATACCACATTAGACAATACTTGTAGAAGGAATCTCACTTCTTTGTACCTTTGGGTATATAGGAATTTCCCTAGGTATATTTGAAACTAGCCTTAGATAATCTATTCAATCATGTTGTTACTATAGTACACCAAGAGAAACACTCAGGGAGACCACTCTCTAGTATTTGGGTAATCAGGTAGTACAACTAAGGGCATGATTTAGCCTCCTTAGTTAGTGCGTTGAGATATTGGGCAAAGTAATATTGTTTGACCTTGCACATATATTAGAGAGGTATAACACCTGACACTCCCTTTTCCTCAGGACCATGTAACCTTTCTAGTGAGCTCACTCCTAAAGGATAGCCATAATTTATGATAAAGAAGAAAAAGCAGATTATTTTTCACATGGCTTTGAAGGGTGCTCCAAAATTTTCTTCACCAAATAAATCGTCGAAGAAATCAACCATTATTGAAGAAGAGAAAGAATATGTTTTTCACCAAATGGGATAGTTGGAAAATAATATGAATGAAAATATTGCATAGATAAAAAAAGACGATGAATCAAAATAGTGCATAGATGGAAAAGAAGATGAATGAAAATAGTGCACAGATGGAAAATAATATAGATGAAAATAAAGTTCAAAAGGAAAATAATATGGATGAAAATAGGTATCAAATGTAAAAGAATATGGATTAAATGGAAAATAAGATGGATAAAAAATGGAAGAATTACAAAATTCCATGTCAACTATCATACACAACCTAGAGGGGAGGCCTTCTAAAAGTGACACTGTAGCCGAAGAGACTCATGAAAATAAAGTAGTATTCATGTTGGACAACCTTCCAATAATAAGCATTTTCAAGTGGATTTAACTCTAATAATGGAGCTAATTATGGATGGGTTCCTAATGGTTTCAACTTTCCCAAGGTTGAATTAAATAAGTTTGATGGAACAAAGGTCTTTACTTGGTTGAATCAAATAGAGCAATATTTTGAACTGCATAATATTATGGATGGTAAGCAAAGGATTCACATAGAAAATTTGAACTTTGAGATAAAACCATATCAATGGTATCCATTTGTAGTTAAAAGGAATCCCCATTCTTATCATTATACTTGGGGTTTATTTACAAGAGACTTGGAAGCACAATGTGGAAAATTTTGGGAACAAGACTGCTTCAGTCAATTGACAAGAATCAATCACTTAGGTGATATTGAAGATTATAATTCATAATTTCAGGTATTTTCCACAAGGGTGGATAACATAAGTGATGAAAATTTGTTGGAAACTTACATGGGTGGATTAAAAGAAGACATTAAACATGAGCTTTTCATAAAAAATCCTGAAAATATTATGGAAGCTATTTTAGTCAAATTATATGAATAATTTATGTTACATTTTATTATCAATCCGGGGGCGTAAGCTTATGAGATGCAAACACATATGTGCAGGATCAAAGCCTATTCTAAAACCTATGTCGTAATGAAATGAAAAACAACTTCAAGCAATCACATAATTAATCCTCCTTGAAGTTGGTGACTCTTAAATCATAAATCAAGATGACTAGTTTTGTTAAAACATAGGTTACAACATATTTTGCAATCATTGATTACTGTTGTGACAATACTTCATTCCTAATCTTTTTATTTTCTTATTAAGAGTTTATGCTCATAAGTGAATATGTATTCCATGATAAGGAAATAACACCAAACAAACTCAAAACCAATTGCAGATTCAGACCTCCTGAGACTTTGTTACTCTTGAATCAAATACCCTTAAGATTGGTTTTTGTAAACATGCATGTCACAACAATTTCTTATGATATTAATCACTCATTGTAACAGGGACTTCATTCCTAATCCTTAAGGATCGATTAGTTTGAGGGGGTTCTCTAAGAAATTTTTGTCCTGCAAATCAAATATCCTACACAACAAACTGTCATCAAACACATATCAATAAAAGTATAACAAACTGCTACATAACACAAAAAATTAAATGAGAACAAGAATTGAATGACATAAATAAATAAAGAAGGAATAAAGGGGTGTAGCTTTAATTTTGTGCCAAGGGGGCCCTTCCTCTTCCAAAAGTAAGCTGCATTAAAACTCAGATGTTAAGGATTCGTCAACACACCATAATATTGGAAATGATTGCTTGTATTATATCAAAATAGAGTTCTTGTGACAAAAAAATATTAACCATCATTACTTTCACCCCCACAGCTATGGAGATTTCTATTTATTTATATTATTTACAAGATCAGATAAATTGACTGCTAAAGATATAACATCGATTCCCTTCGAATTTTCCTTCCATACTATGAATAAAAACAAATATTACACATATGCAGGTCAGATGACATCGTATTGATGTTTGTGACCATTCAATTGGATTTTCCAAATTGCAATTGATGTGTTGGAGCTGATTGGAGTGCGTCCATCCCTGGAATCCATGATTTTAACCACGATTTTATGTAGAAATTTCCCAACCATCACCTTATTTAGAACTACCCCTGATATGATCTACATTGAAGGTTCTTAATTGGGCATTTGACTGCAAATTTTACCACGAGATGGAGTTGAGCACATTCAACCTAGGTATGACCCAAGCAACATGGAACCATATTGACGGGTCTAATAACAAAACCCATATCATGGAATTTATTTTAGAGTGGGTAAGTGTCCTAGTAATGGAGGTGATTACCAAAAATTGAACGTTGGTAACATGAATTTAACTTCACATTCATCATTAGAAAACCAATTTATAATTATAATTAATTCATTAAAATGAAGGAAATACATGATAATTAACTACTTCAACACTTGTAAACTTGTCAAGGGTCCTTCACGAAGGATTATGGTGAAAATTGTAGTAAATGGGTGAAAAGATATGGTAGGATGGTCATAAAGGAACAAATCTAGCGATGAAAAGGGTGTCAAATTGGTGACTCAACATCACCCCCATGCTTGAGAGGTTGCATGTCCTCATGTAGATGTAGAAGATGACTAATATTCCGATCCACACTAACTGTGTTTTCTTGATGGAATGAGTATATTGTGTATGGCAACCAATGTGATCTAATATGAGCATAGAAGGGTCAATAGATTGATGTATATAAAACTCATGTTAAAAAAACCAAGTTCTCTTTGATACTTTATTTCTACATGCTTTTATCTGTGGTAACTATAAGTGAAATACTGAGTAAAATATTGCATTCTTTGTATTTTTTTCTTCTTAGTCATGCTTCCAGTGACATTTCTAAAGATAGTTACTATTAGAATGAACAAAATTTGCATTATGAATCTCTTTTAAACAAAAACAATAAAACTGCCATAAACCCATTATAATCAAAGTATTAATTCATTGGATCACGATGGATAAAAAATGGAGAAAGTATAGTAAAAGAAACGATGTTATACAATGGAGTAGAATGATGACACAAGGGTTCAAGAGTGAAAGAGTAAACATATTAAAGGGGTTATTTTCAAAGTGAAAAGATAGAGATTGAAAGTATGACAAAGGATAAGTTTCAAGCTTAAGTAGTTGCTTATCATAATTTCCTAAAATTTTAACAAATTAAAGAATTTTAGAAGTGGTTTTACCTCAATTTTACCTTCATGAAAGCTTGGACTAGCATATGAGAGTGATTCATGCTGAATTGGAATGGAAATTAGGACCTGAGAATGATGAGAATGATGTGCACTTGGAACCATATAAAAAAAATAAAGTTCTAGATGCTAAAAAGAATCAATATTGATGTTGGCTGTAAATTTTTAACTCTGGAACAAATGAACTAACAAATTCCGTTGACAACAATTATTAAAGCTTGGGTTGCAGGAAATAAACAAATTTGTTGGATCATAAGAGAGTTATGGTTGTTGCAACAAAATTGAACCATACTATACAAAACTATGTTGAAGATGACCTCTGCATTTTTATTTGAAAGAATTATGGAAATGTTGAAAACTCATCTCATGAAGCTCACAAACATTCTCAAAGTGGTTGATCTCAATTTAGTTGAGCATAAATGTATAAAAATTGGACGGATTACATAAAACAATTTTGGTAATTAATCCTGGAATTCTTGTAATTGTTGGATTACATGAAATAATTCAGGGAATTACTCCTGAAATTTATGTAATTATAGGAAATTATAGGAAATTCTTGTAATTGTCATAAAATCTTCTTTGAATATATGCCCATACATCCCTTTTTGTGATTTTTTCGAGAAATATTCCCATGGATTGCATAAATGATCATATTATGCAAAACCTCATGTCACATAATTCCTTAATTCGCCCTTATTTGCTTGCAAATGACATGGAAAAATTGTGGAGCTACCGGATTTATAAAGATGATAGCTTGCTATAGGAATTCATGTAATTGGTTTTTCTTTTCATTCTCTTGAAGTACTTGTATGTTTAGCTACTTGCTTGGAGTCTTCAATTGTTTTCTTGTGACCTTGAACTGTATGATTTGATGTAATATTTGAATGCTTGCTTGTAAATTGAGTTGTTTCCTTCTGACATGTACAATTAGATTCGTTCCCTTCTGATGATGAACTTGTTCATTTATGAAATAAATGATCAAGCGATTGTCTTTCTATTTCTGATTTAGATCAAAAATATTTTCAAGTCATTCTCCTCTATAAAATGGGTCTATTACATGATCATTAGAGCTTGACTTAATTGTTTGGAATTATGTTGGATTATTTGTTGCTGAAGAATTCAAACCCTGATATATTTGCAGATCTTTGAACACATAATCACATATTTATTTTTCTTCCTTTTTGGAAACTGTTGCTACTCTGCCTCACTTGAAGTTGACCCTTTTTCCATAGACTGAAAACTCTATCTTTGGAGAACTTTATTTAATAATTTCCACAAAATTTTGAAGAAGGTCGAACATGGATGATTCTAAACTAGAACTGGTCTAATGTTGACTAAACTATACTAATAATGAGAAGTATGATCACTGCTATCTGTGATCAATTTATTGAAATTCTTTGAAATTTTACATATGAAAGAGAATACAAAAAATTTTGCAATTCTTGTAATTTTCCTTATAATTACCAGAAATTGGATTTATTGACTTATTGATGTATTATACCTGCTAGTAACCTAGTTTTTAAGTAGATTTCATGCTTAGTTGCGTCAGTAACCTGGTTTTCACAACCAAGCTTTATTTTTATTTTTATTTATTTTTATACACTATCCTACTCTACTTGAAAAATAAAAACCTCTTTCAAGTGTAGGAATGCTTCCAATGCATCCATTCATGTAACAATATCTGAGTTAAACTCACATCCAATTCTAAAAGGTGTACCTTAATGAATACCAATATATGAGAGGCCAACTGCTTTTGTAGAGATGGTGCCAATAATTTTTCAAATATGGAGTGATGTTGTAAACTAATGACTGATTGAAACCTAACTTCAAAATAATATTTGTTTCCTTGATTTCCTGTAGTTGTCATGTCAAGAAGTTATTCAAAAAAATTACCATCATATTTATGAGTACACAAGGGTCTAGTGATAAGAATCCAAGAAACTCTTCAATCTCTGACTCTGGTATCTATTCCTCATCATAGATTATCCATGACTCATTGATCTTGTCTTCTTGTTGATAAGGATTAGAAGAATCTTCTAAGTCCTTCTCTTGTGTGGTTTGGTCATGGATCATTTATTCTTTGATTTCTTCATGCGATGCAAACTCTCCCCTAGTAATTGCTTTGAAATTTGGAAAGGGATTTGAGAAAATCCTTGCATCAACACATCCTTCAGAGTCTTCCTTCCTTTCTCAACAAATTCCTGATCATTATTAAGTTATTCTGATTGTTCTAGATCTCCTTCTCATGAATGGATTAATGTATGGGGGGTTGTTACAAAAAAAAAAACTTCTCTACCTTAAATAAATAAATGAAATAAGAAACACACACTCCATGCCAAACAAAATTAAAGCAAAATATGATCATGTACTCAAATTCCCTCATGCTACTAAGACCCTACTGTCACCAAGTTTTTTTTTGACACGTGTTGGCGTGCGGTGGGAAGACCCGAGGTTAATCATTAATTCACCAAAAAATCCCAAGATATTGGCCCTTTCTGTTAGAAAAATAGGATCACGGAGCAATAAAATAAAACAAATGTGGTAATAAAACATAGAAGATACACAATACAATACACATTACAATATACATTTACAAGGCAATTTTTCCTTCGGGGGCTTCGCCCCCAACCCCCCTTTGCACTCTCTCGTGTGAAGGTGTGTACAATCTTCTGGGGTGTAAAGTATTCATGGGGTATAAACACAACTGAAAACAAAGACCTCTAAATCAGGAAGATAATCAGGCTCCGCAACCAACACTTTCAACATCACCCGCAAGTAGGTGAAGTCTCACCCGAAGTACCTATGGGGACTACATGACTACATGAACCAGGTTTCCATAGTCATGGGGGAATATGAGGCATTCATTCCTTACTGTTTACTTAATGTTCATTCAAATAATATGTGCGTGAAACCATTTAATAGGTCTAACATATGCATATTAACTATTCATCATAAGTGCACATTAAACAAAATAAGAAAACATATCACAACATCATACACATTAGAACATAAGGTTTTAACATGTTTCACACCAAACTGGGCTACATCCACAACAACTGGCTTCTTATTCATTTATTCATAATCTCCATTAAATTCATGTGCACTACGCTCATACATACATATTTAGTAAAAACCCAAACCTTCCCAAGTCGTTCTATGTTGCAGTGTGCACATACTTCTCTATTGATCTTCAACTCAACTCATAGTCGACAACTCAACCAACCAGTCAACAATACAAATCACTAGCCAATTCTTCATACACTCTATTGGCTAAGCTCTATATATTACCTTCTACGTAAAACCCATCACCTATTTATAGTTTTACAATAGGGAATATTCTATTACAATGTGGACAAAATGTCCCTAAATTCCTAACTAACTTCCTCCTTTTGTGCGCTAACTCCTTAAAATGTGCTAACTACTTTCCATGCACGCTTCTCCTTTTCCAAAATGTCACGTGATCCGCTTCTGTGTGATTCCCAAAACTTATCCAAAATAACTTGCTCCAACATGCCCCCAAGGCTCACATGTGGCTCGTCCCGAGCCATTTATGCCTGTTGTTGTTCTCCCTTCACCATGAGCTTGGTCTCCAAGAAGTTATGAAATTCTTTCTTAGCAGTGGAAACCGTCCCCTTCATCTATTCTTCTTTCTTCGCTAACTCTACTTCTACCTGCACTATTATCTGGCTCTGTAGCTTCTCGATAGTCTCTCAGGTGGCTTCTTTCACCACTCCTTGTGCAACTAGCTGTGAGCTCTTCTGCTACTGTGTATGCCTCTTCCTGTAATAAATCCATATTATGTGCAATATCCTACTGCTCTTCTCTCATCTGGTTCATTTCAGAGTATATCTTCTTGTTGTCTACCATTGTTGTCATCCTCTCTTTGGGTGGAAAGCTTCTCATTGTCGCCTTAAATTTTTGTTCTTTCTCTTACGCATCTTGAATCTTTTGCCCAATTTCTTGTAACTCGACATCTTCTGTCAACCAAGTTCATAATTTTTTCCTTTCTTCACAAAGTTTGGCACATTCTACTACTAAATGTTGGATTACTGAGAGGGGGGTAAATCATTAATGAGCAATTTATACACTTTTAACCACAATTTATATTCCTTTAACCTATTCAACAATGTTCATCAATTCATCATTAATATGTTATTGCATCATATAACATCAAAATCCATCAGTGCATAATAAACAATAATAGACACATCCACACAATGCACAGTACACCAGTATTTTATGTGGAAACCCAATGTGGGAGAAAACCACATAATGCTTTTTTTATATGTCTTTCAGAATTACATTCAAGGAAGCAACAAATTCCAATTCTTTGGCTCCAACTAGAAGGAGGCTCAAACCCCATGTGTTCTCCGAATCCAACTAGAAGGTGGCTACAAACATCCAATTATTTGGCTCTAACTAGAAGGAGGCTCCAACCCCCTAATTCTCAGGCTCCAACCTAAAGGAATCTCCAACTCCCTGGTTCTTCGGCTTCAACCGGAAGGTGGCTCAAACCACCTATCCTTG
Organism: Picea sitchensis; assembly: GCA_010110895.2. NCBI lineage: Eukaryota > Viridiplantae > Streptophyta > Pinopsida > Pinales > Pinaceae > Picea > Picea sitchensis. The sequence continues at coordinate 48,880 of SNQJ01S0012208.1, read as the reverse complement.
CCCCATCCTACCTCCCTCAAATATAAATTCCAAATATAGACAAACTATCATTGTCACTGAATTAATAGATGTCACTATCAACTTGTCACTGTTAAGATGTACCAACAACTTGTAACAACCTGTACCAAGCAACTTGTACCAACAACTTGTACCAACAACCTATGCCAATAACCTGTCACAATAATCTCATCAACCAATCATGTACATCAATAACTAACACAACATGTACTATCACAAGTGCATCAACCATGCACATCATAACACCTCATAACCATCACCAAGATCAAGATGTGCTTCTAATAATATACCAAGATCTTTATGCCACATCAACCATAAACTATGTTCCAACAATAATACTAGAAAGTTCCTCTAACAATGCACCAAATGTTTACCAATCATGTATCAACAACACATCAACTATGATTCATCAAGATGTACCAACATCATCAACTATACACCTCATGTATCTGCCAACTCATCAACTACATGCCTCAAACATGTACCCAACATGTACCTCAACCATATAATAAATAAATACACCAAGATATCCACCGAAATGCCTCTAGAAATACATCACACTATCCATAAACCAAATACCATAAACCATTACATCAAACCATGTGCCAAAACCTCCCTATTATGTAGCCTCAAGCATGCACCATGTCATGATCAAATGTAACCATAAAAACATACATGTAACTTTGTAATAGACTTGGTGTATGTGTTCACAGACCTGCAAACCTTCCTCAACTTCAACAACAAGAGAATAACATTTTCATCAAACTTTACCTAAGTCTCACAAGACTAGTTTTTGGATTAGTCAACAACCCTAACTTGCAACAATCTTAACTTTGTACCTGAAATGAATAAAGGTCTGAAAATGATAGACATTATTCTTCAGTGTCTTCTCTTCAATTCCTCCAGGTTTCATTGCTTGGAACCTCCCAAAAAATGATTTATAGCAAAAATGGAATACCTTGTTGAATTCTGGATTTTTCTAAAGAGAAAACTTATACGACATGCCACGTGCTCAATATTTGATATCTTACTCTAAAACTTGTAGAAAAAAAATAAGTCCTTTAATATTTCCATTACAATTGGCCTCACATCATTTGAATTTTTTTATGAATAAGTTATGACCATTTTACCCGAAACACCTGTTTAAAACTAGTTTCAGGACTAGCCCAAAACCCTATCTTCCACAACGTGTATCTCCCAAAATAAAACGACCCAGAAGCTAAAATTTATACCACAGGTACTTTGATATGTTGTCTCACTATCCTCCAAGTTTCACTATCTGAATTATTCTAGAAAAAAAAATTATTGCAAAAATGGTGAGATGATGTGTAAATAACATATCTTAGAACACATCATTAAATGACTTCATCCTCCCTTGGATTTTCGGCCTTCTTTACTTCACCTTCTCTCTTAAATTCACTTTATATCTCCTTGGTTATCTCTGTCACTTATATATATTCAATATTCTCAATAGATGCTAATGGGAGTCTCTTGATATCTTATTTATACTTCCCAAGTAACTTCCTTTAGGGACAACTTGTAACTGTTTTATCCCTTCTCCTCAATCTAGGGCTAACCCACTTTCTTGTTGCAACTAAATTTTCCTTAATTAGTCAAATCATAAATTCTTTATTGCAATTTTTTTATCCTTAGTTAGCTTCTTCTTGCCACCACTTTACCCATAATTAATTAATTTCTTGTTCAACCACTTTGACTATTTAACCTTCTTGTTACAACTACTTTACCTATAATTAGTTAATTTCTTGTTCAACCACTTTGACTATTCGACCTTCTTGTTACAACTAATTTACCCATAATTAATTTCTTGTTGCAACCACTTTGACTAGAAATTTTTTTGTTACAATTTATTTACCCATAATTAATTTCTTGTTATAACCACTTTGACTAGCAAATTTCTTGATGACTTTCTAAGATCTTATAGAATAATTGACTTCTTGTTGACCTTCTAGGGGATTCTAGAATATTCTTGAGGGTCCTCCAAATTCACAAGGCTATATCTCATTAACCGTGAAGAGCCACGTGATGTACCATATATCACCATAAATGACACGACATGTACTATCCATCTAGAATAGTCTTACCTGCATATTCACTGATCTTAATGCCTTTATATCTCAAACAAACTCGGGTCCCTTACCCAAAATTTTGGAGATACCAAAATGTGTTATTGGAAATACTCAAGGTTTGAAATTGATCTCTAAGGGTTGACATCAATCTACAATATCACTCTCCAAGGGTTGACATCAATGACAACCAACTGTCCAAACCAGCTGTCTGACAATCTCTCCCTTTGGCATTGACGAAAACACCAAAATTGATGGCAACAATTAGTCATGACAACACTCATTCTCATACTCCTCATCAATGTTTCTGTCTCTCCCCCTTTGACATCAATGACAAAGGGTATCTCTCCTTGGGTCTGATCCCCCTGTCTGCACTATCATTTGGGCTGCTCCCCCTATCTAAATTTTCCTTGGGGCTTCTCCCCCTGTCTTCATGCCTCTGATTACTCTCTTTCTCCCTTTGAAAAAGTATTAAATCCCCCTGTTGATCTAACACCATACCTTCTCTAACCAATCTCGGTTAAAATAATAGCCCCCCCCGTGGATGTGCCTCGCTATCTGTATGATACTAATCTTCCTTTCTGAATATCTCTCTCTCTCTCT
>SNQJ01S0012208.1:0-11252 GCA_010110895.2 Picea sitchensis | reverse complement strand
TAGAAGAGTAGCACTGATGATAGATCGAGCCATCGATCTAAGAGCATGATCGAAGAACAACATTTGGTTCATGTTAAAATTTGCGAGGAGGTTACTGTTCGAGGAATCTCACTTTGGAAGAATTGGCAACTTGAAAGTCAAATTACCCAAAGCCCAAAATCCAAAATGAATAAGGACCATCAGATTTAGAGAAAATGCGATGACCATTAGATCAGGGAGAACCACATCAGTAGACCACGTCTGCAAGGACATGTTGAAGACTAAGTTGGCAGACCATGTCAGCAAGGACACATGGTGCAATCAGACAATGACAAGTGTCAAGTTGAATCGACACTTCAGGTACATGCAAATCATGAATCTGAGTGACACGTGGCAGCTACTCGACTCGTGACACATCAACAAGTGACGTAAGCAAGCTACATCACTTCGAGAGATTTACTTTGGGAGTTTCATCAACAACAAATGTCAAAAGTCTCGAAGTCCCGAAGGACGAAGGTCCAAAGTTTCTCTCAACCATCGATCTAAGGTAAATTTCAGGAGTTAGGACAACCGTTAGATCAAGGAGAAGTACAGATCTGATCTGTTGGATTTGAATGCCAAGGATGAACGGTTGTTGGATCTAGAGATGAATGCATGAAGGTTAAGCCTTTGGATGAGCATAGGATAGTGGACTTATCAAAGTCCCAAAGTCCCGAAGTAAGTAGGGACCATCCATCGTCAAGACTGATAGGTGGTGCATGATCCACAACTTCAGAGAAAATCACTTCGAGAGTTTGTGGTTGGGAAGGAAACCACATCGTTGAAGACCCGAGGGTCAAATAATATCTAGTCCATTGGTTTCCAGAAGGACGCGTGGTAGAAATCTGTGGAGTTTGGGGAAAAACACTCCTGGAGAAAATGAAGGAAGCAAAGTTGAGTTTTGAAATCCCCGAAGCCCGAAGAGCCGAAGGAGCTGAGGACCATCGATCTATAGGAGGACACATGTCAAAAGATTGTGTACTCCAGTTGGAACACTCTTGGAAAAATCGATCAAGGAAAGTTGAATTTATGAACCTCGAATACTCGAAGGGATTGTGACCGTTGATTCGATAAGACCACATTTCGATAGATCTTGAATTCCAGGTGGAATCACTGCAGATAAAGAGGAATTTTAGAATTGATACTCCAAAAGCCCGAAAGGATAAATCGATCTCGTCCATTGGTTTGGAGGGCCACACGTCACTTGGTTGTTAATACTTAGAAGGGCGTGGATCCAAAGAAGAGGAAGGAAAGATGACAGATCAGAGTTGTTGATCGAAGGAATCTCTCAGAGACCGCGAGATCGATGACCACGCTTGATTATGGGACCATAAATTGATCAAAAGATAATTTTCTGAAGGCGGCCCGCAATTGAAACCACAGTTTTGGAGAAAGGACATGTGGAGGCTCGAGGTAAATTGCGGGGTGAAAAGAAGTTTGATCTCAAACCACCTTTTTCCATTCCCGCATTTGCATGGTCACATGATAGCATCACCCAAGGTCACATCAACGGAAGATAGGGGAAGGAGCTGGCACTGCTAGGATCCACATCGGAGGTTACGCATTGAAAATTCAAAAAGCCTCTACGTGTATAATCCAATGACGCTGATCAAACTGAGTTTGATCGAAGGGTTGTTGTTTCACTTCGTGGTTTCTTGATCAGTTACGATTCAGTTACTATAACTGAATCATTGTTCTAGGGCATTGGAATCATGGCTCTTGAGCAATATGAGATTCTTGACATGGGCATTGGAGATTTGGAGTGTAACGGATGATGAGAGAAGGAATAAAGGAAACATGCTGTGACAGAGGCACGTTGTTATTTCTCGGTAAAAAAGTCAAACTGTATGTGATCAAGAAGACAGTAGGAATAGAGCGTGAAATATGCAAAGATGAAGAACATAAGCTGGACAGAGAAGAAATGGTGAAAACATAAGACTGTACGAAAACTTAAGCGCAAGAAGATGCGAGCAGGAACACACTGATGCAGGAAGAGCAGAGCAGTGTAGACAAACAATGATGAGATTGGTAAGCCATTGATAAATACTGTATCACTGTAATAAATTTCAAAAAGAAAATATTTATATCTCAGGGTGGTAGGGTGGTACTAGGGAGGACTGTTGTCCTCAAATTTTCAAGTGGGTGATTGAGCAAAGGGAGTTGTAGATTCCATCTGGTTGCATCCAGAAAAAAAGGGTGGTAGGGTGGTGCAAGGGAGAACTATTGTTCTCTATTGTACAGGTTGGTGCCTGTGTGACTGGAAGTTGGTGCTTCCATCCAGTTGGTGCTGGAAAACTTAGGGAGTTGTTGCTTCCTTCTAGTGGGTGATAGAGAAACCAGAGAGTTGGTGCTCTCAGCAAGTTGCAGCTTTTAAAACAGAGGTGGTAGCCTCACATTAAGTTGGTTCTCAAAGATAGATGATGTACAAAACATAAAAAGACTGCCTATCATTTGAAGAAGAAGAGGTTTTCTCCTTTTATGGGTTTCCTTGGGAATATTTGTTTATGTATACTGCATGTGTGTGATTGATGTTGAATACTCTATTTCTTACTTGCCTGAATTATTGTGATCATCATTGAGTGTTCTTTAATGAGTTTAAAATGGTCATAATTGTTTAAGAATAATAACAACTAATTCACCCCCCCTCTTAGTTGTCTAACAATTTTCTTGCTTCTCATGTTTACCTGGTATGATATACTATAATACAATTTATATGGTACATGTTTTGGGCAGTTCAGACTAGTGTGCGGAAGCACAATTATCATTGGACAGTTTCAGTCGACTACCGTTAACCAGTCCTTCAATAACTTCTCCATTCAAATTTTCCAATTGAACAACACCAAATTCTGTCACATATCTGATCACATATGGTCCTAACCAATGCATTTGGAAATTCCCTGTGTTCCACAAGAACTTGTTTTCATAAAGTAACACTAGGTCTCCTGTTTGAAGTTTATTCTACTTGATATGTCTGTCATGCCAAGATTTTTCACATGCTTTCTAAACTTCCTGATGGAAACTCTTTTCTATTATGCCCAAATCTATAAGCTCTGTCATCGCAACAATGTGTAGACTCGATACTATGAATTCTATTGGCATAATAGCTTCTTGTCCATACATCGACCTGATTGGATTCTGTCATGTTAGATTATTGCTTGTAGTCCTATATTCCAATAACACTGCTGGAATATTCAAGTCCCTTTCATCTCGACTTACATTGCAAATATTTTTCAGTGCATGTTCCAGGATCTTATTAAAAGATTCTACTTTTCCATTTTCTTGAGGATGGTATGGTGTACTCTTCTGGTGATGGATCTGAAACTCCTATGCTAACAATGCAATTGTCCTATTCATGAAATGAGTTCCTGATTACTCATAAGTATCCTTGGGAATCCAAAAATTTCTACTACATTTTCAAACAAAAATCACACAACAGTTTATGCATTGTATTCTCTGATTGGTTCTACCTCGACCCATCTAGTTAAATATTATGTCGCAGTAATGATGTACCTAGCTCCTGAACTCTTAGCTGGTGGATTAATCAACCCTACAAAGTCCACTAACCACTTATCAAATCATTGCAATGTTACCCTTGGAACTAAGGGCATTTCATCTCTCTTGGATGACTTTCACAGTCTCTGACAAACATCACAACTTTGTCATAATTCCTTAGCATATTTGTGAAGGGTAGGCCACCATAATCATGAGTGTAGAATATTTTGAGTTGTTTCCTTTCTTGCATAGTGACCTGCTCTAACCCCTTCATGTGCCTTTGAAAGTACCATATTTCTTTCATGCTCCAATACGCAATGTCGCAGAATATTGTCTACAACTAACTTGTATAAATTTCCTACTATCGGTTGGTAGTTTGCTGCCTTTACTACTAGTTGATTCTTCTGTGCCACTGTGAAGTCTGATGGGGCTACTCCTGTGATAAAAAAACTAAAATATTTCTACAAAATAGCCATCCACCATATGAATTGAAAATAATTGCGTGTCTAGTAAATTGTCATCCAAGTTCCCTTCATCTTCACCTGACAGTATGTGAAACAAGTGATTTGGTCTTGAGTTAAAATTTCCTGATCTCACGATCACCTCAAAGTCATATTCCTGGAATAGTAATAACCATTTGCATATTCTTCCCCACGACACTGTATTTTTAACTAGGTATCTTAGTGCATAATAGTCTGTATAAATTTTGAAATGAGACCCAAGTAGGTAATGTTTGAACTTTTGCAAGGCATACACCATCACCAAACCTTCTTGTTCTGTCATAGTATAGTTTTTATCTGTATATTATAACTTCCTGCTAGTGAATGCAATCAAATGTTCGAACTATCCTTCACCTAGTTGCGCCAAAACTGGTTTTAATGGTATCGACGATGCATCCACATGTACATGGAATTCTTTGCTCCAGTTAGGAAAAACTAGAATCGATGCGATGGCCATATTCTATTTCAAGGTATCCAGACTCTTCTAACATCCATCATTCCAATGATACTTCACTTACTTTTTCAGTAACTTCTCCATAGAGGTTGTAATATGTGCATATCCTTTTATAAACTTTCTATAGTATCCTATATGACCCAATGTGGATTTCAACTGTTGCACTAAATTTGGCGGTGGAAAATCAACAATCACAACTATCTTTGCAACGTCCATTAACAATCTCGGTTTACACACCACATGGCCCAAAGAAATTCCAAAAGGCACACAAAAAATGCATTTCTTTAGATTCAATGAGATTTGGTATTTCGTACACTTTTCCAACATTAAGCGCATAAGTTCAACATGATATTTTAATAGACTAAATACTGTCCAATCATCTAAGTAGACTTCTTAAAATTTATGAATGAACTCTTTGAAAGTTGCAACAACTACTATGGAAAATATTGTTGGTGCATTCTTCAACCCAAATGGCTTAACTGTGTACTGGTAACAATCCCATTCTATAGAAAAGGTCATCTTATATCAGTCTTTTTGCACAATATTGATCTAGTGGTATCCTGAGAATCCATCCATAAAAGAGTAAGCCTCTTGCCCCCCTACATTCTCTAATACTTCATTTGTGAAAGGCGTAGGAAAAGGGTCGTGTAAACATGCATTGTTCAAATTTATCATATCTATGCATATCCTTATTCCTCATGTTTTCTTGTCTTGAACTACCATTGGGCCAATCCACTCTGATTCTTCAACATGTTCTATTATTCTATCCTCTAACATTATGTTTATCTCTGCTTTTAAATTATGATTATATTTTGGTTTCATTCTATAGGGTCTATGCTTCACAGGTTTGGCATCTGGCTTCAACGGAATATTCATTTCTCCTAACTCTTCAATGATTCCTTTCATCTTTGAGAACATCATTGGAAACGTATACTGGTATTCATGCAACAAGTCAGTAATCTTCTCGGCTGTCTCATCTCTCAAGTAGTTTCCTATGTTGAAAAACTTTGGCTTATATGTTGTAGCAATGTTCACTTTGCACATTAATAGGGGATTTTCATATATCCTTGACTCAAGCTCCAATCCTACTACTACACGTTCCCCTTTAGTTTATGGTATCTGCGAATTCCTTGGTTCTTCATCCTCTTGGTTTTCTTCAGCAACATTATAGCAGTGAATATTTCTTCAACTGTCACAGTAACTCTAGGAGTACTATACATTGAGTCTTCTGTCGAAAAAATATTATCCTTGATAACCTGCAAGGTTGAGTCAATCAATGAATTATTATTTTCAAAATTGAATGTTACCTCGAAGTTCCTTGTCAACTCTTCCCAATATTTTGTCCCTCTGTGCACTTCTAGTTCTATGTACCAATTCTTCAGAGTAGTGTCTAGAGTATGCACAAATAAATGCATCCATTCTCGTTGAGGTACTGATCTCCAGTACGCAGTTCACTTCGTAACATGATCCACTAGACAACTTAATACAATATACTTCAGCATGATACTTTCATTCTCTGTTCCTAATATGACTTATAATAACCTTTTGCACTGCTGCCAGTTTGTTATTCCATCCTTCTGTGTAGCCCACCATCTCGAAGGGGTTACTTTCAACATAATATCCAAAGCTAGTAGTTTATGCTAATATGAGATCTATAACTCAAAATATCTTACAAAAGAAACCACCTCAATTATTCCATCATACCTTGGGGTTTCAACTATTTTAGTTCCAATMCATATCAATGCATAGGTAATTCAAGCACACTTCCTTGTGGACACTTCATGCAGTGTTTGTTTCCAATTCTCTAGAGCCTCTTTTGATTCTGACACACATGAACTAATACTCCTCCAACTGAGTATTCTCTCAACTGTAGGATTCACATAATCATAATCATAATCAACTGGTTCTACATACCTTTTTCCTTCAGTGGGGTCTAATGGTGTGGTAACCTTTAAGTTTTGTCTTCGAACACCATCTGTCTTTTCTTTAGATAAATGATTTTATTATTATCAAATTCCCAATCAAGTCACAATAGCACTTGATAAGGTGTACTTCCATCTACTATGTTGATCACTTCAATGTCTGCTACACTACTCCCTCTATCAATATTGACACTTACCCCTGTTAACCTTCCAACTGGAATGATCTTATGTTGGTTCGCTGATCTCAACTGGATAGGTGGCCAAATCAATTTCGGCTGGCCCATCATCTCCCAAGTCTATCTCGGGATAACATTTGCATTGAACCTCCGATCCATAATTATATTTTCCATTTCATAATAACCTATCTGTGCATTGAGCCATAAATCCCTATTTTTTCACTTTTTACTATGTACCTGGTTAACAACTTTGTGTGCGACATGTTTCTCTTTCTTGTGGGAACAATGGTCAATTATTCTACACAAACTATTCAAAACAGATTCATATTTCATTAATATTAAATAACTTCTTCAGAAACTTTGCAAAGTGCATACCTTTTCCGCTTTCTTTTCTGAGTGGTCATTTACTGGAAGCATATAAAATACCAGTGGTCTATCATACAAGGGTGGCACAGTCAAATTTAATGCTATCTAGTCTACCCCCATCAATTATTTTCTTTCTTATTGGTAGGTCTCTTTCTCTTTCCTTGGATCAAACAATGGTAATGGATTTGCTACTTTCCTTACCCATTAGTGAATTATGTTCCCTTGATCTGTTGCATCAGCTCCGGGTCTCAGTCCTCCACGTGTAACTGATGATATATTAGGTTTCTCATTGTGTTCCTTTGCTTCTATCATCTATACGTTCACATTTCTCATTTCTTTCCATTTCGCGATCAACTGTGGGAAATCCTCCATCACATGATCTAGTGCTCTGCAATATGTACATGTCTGTAACACCCTATTTCCCCCAGTCTGTAAATATAACTATATTGGCCAAGGAGCTATNTTCACATTTCTCATTTCTTTCCATTTCGCGATCAACTGTGGGAAATCCTCCATCACATGATCTAGTGCTCTGCAATATGTACATGTCTGTAACACCCTATTTCCCCCAGTCTGTAAATATAACTATATTGGCCAAGGAGCTATGGAAAACCTAAAAGTGTGAATGTTTGATTTAATGGACATTTGTAAAAAAGGTCGATGAATGTAAATTCTGTTATTTTAATAGAAAATGGTTGTGTGTTGCATGACTGCTGAAAGAGGGGATATGCTAAGAGAAAACCACAAATGCTATGAAAGGTGGTGGAGGGGACCCGAAATGGTTGCATTAATCTCCACCGAACCAGTAACATGCTGGAATTAATTGCTTAGATTAGAACAACCCTCTAACCCAATAATGAATTACAGTCAGGATGGTAGGTGGGAAGACCTCCTCAAGAGTTAATGAGGGGATGGGGCAGACCGCCCATCTGTAAGGCTTCTAGACATGACCATGGACTGGGAATTCGAGCCACACACAACCTTGCTAAGGAAGGAAATAAAGGAAGTGTGGTGGGTAGATGAAGACCTGTAGAAAAATATAGAGACGAGAGTGGAAAATCTTGGGTCTGAGGAAGGATTGAAAGAGGAATAGTGAGTTCTGATCACAAAAAATAGAGATTGAGCTAGGAGAAGGAGAGTAACCTTCATCCTTATCTATTTCTATATTTAGAGAAGGACATTAACCTTCGTCCCTAACTTCCGTTGAGATGGAAGTAAGAGATTGAATCTTAAAGAATCGTGGCTTAACCTTGGGGTTGGCCAGTGATAAATCCATTGGGAGTGACTTAGCCTATGGTTGGGTGGAAACGAGCACCCCTTTCAGCAGTCACATCACACTCTATGGCTATGATAAGTGTTTTCTTTCCTTATGATTTGAATTGTAAATAATGGATGCATGTGAGTATTTACATGTCTATAAAGGGTTATTTCTCTGTATTAAATGATTAAGTTATGATTATGTGTTCGTTCCCTTGAGAACCTATATTTTTGCTTGAATTTCCATACGTCCTAGTTTAATCACTTGAAGGCACTTTCCCCAGGAATTTACATCACCGTTCTGAAGTCAGAGCAAGCCTCTGGGCATAGCCACCTTTTTGGTAACCTCACAAGTTACTTTGCCTTGATTCAGAGCTTAAAGCTCTGCGAGTTGGGAAGGTGTTCCCTTTAGACCAGTAGTCTAGGAAAATCTGAACTTGTGCCTATTTCCTTAACCAAAAACCCTACTAAGAGTGGGGATCATAGCCCAAGAGTTATATGAAGATCCACGTGACCTCGGTCTAGGAACCATGGAGCTCAAGGCTTCGATATGTCAAATTGCATGATAGTCAAGTTGAACCCCGAAATTTCTATGAACCATCGATCTATGAACGAAGATTGAGGGTGGGGAATCACTACAGAGCGTGAAGGTGAAAATAGTGGACGTGCTAGTTCGCGGCCTGCAATTCACCCTTTCCATTTATCTCAATGGGCTAGAAGATCAATGATCCTAGTTATACTAGACTCGAGCGAGAAATTTCCAGATTGCGGAGGTCGAACTCTTTGGTAAAGAGCATGCATGTTGGGGCCCTGCAATTTCTGTGAACCGTCGATCATCATTGAACTTCGATCTAAGTTTGACGCGACCCCTTAAACGCAAGGAGCATGTGGGATGAAAAAATCTTCAAGGGGATCAAGCTCAGAAGATATGGCGAGAGAGGAGACACCAAATGAGGGCGTAATCTTAGAAGGAGGTGTGAAAACCAAAAAGGGAGTGCAAAGAACATGACCTGAAGAACCAGAACATGAGCTTGATGCTGAGGAAGCATCTGATAAATCTTACAGGGTCGCTCTAATAGAGAGAGTCTCTCTGAGAGATGGCGTAAATTCCCTAGTGATATCATGGCTTGGCACGAGGGTGGCTAGAGTGCTAAGAATGAATGCTTCTGAGCCTATGGTTGGGTGGAAAGGCACACACCCACAGTCAGTTAGTTGGCTGCAAGCTGTAATAGATAAGTATTCTCGTACCCCATGTAATTGAGCTATAAATATGTAATAAAGTTGGATATCCTGTGAATGACTCAGGGATATGCATGTGTATTTAATGATTATACTGTATCTCTTTATTCTTGCTTAATTTTTTTATTTAAGTAAGTATGGAATTGTCTGATTTGTATACGTACATGTCTGAGCCCTGTGGTGGCTTAAGTTAAAATAAGTGGACTGTGAGTTCGTCGACATTGGCCACGGTTTTCACGGGTACATGTCGACACTCCTAGTTGCCCAGAGTCTATAGGAGGACGGAGTCTGCTAAGCTCATGAGAGGTAGTTCTTATATGCATAGAGTCTCTATGAGGCGGGCATAGGTCAAGAACCTATTAAGTCCTAGAGTTGAGGAATGAACATAAGGGGTGCACAGAATAATTCTTCCAAGCATTACGTTCAAGAGAAAGAGCGCAAATATCTTAAGCCTTTTAGAGCCAACAAAACTTAGGAAGAATAGCGAGACTCAAGGATCAAAAGGGAATATTCTTTCATTTGGAAGATGAACAAACAAGATTTGTTCGTGAGGGTCCAAGGTCTGTCATGACAGTTAGATTTGAAGAAGGAGGCAGGCCTTAATGCCTTGACTCCTTCAGTCTTCACAAGTTCGACGAATGTTGGTAATCATCATGAAGGGGAAGAATCCTCTAAATTCTGAAACCTGAAGTCCCGATGAAATGAGAAGAAAGGGGAACCTAGAGAGAGTTAAGGAAAGTAGAATTTTTATGCCCCACCCCTTAAAAGAGCACTTAGGGGCTGGGTGTGTTACAAATTGGTATCAGAGCATGGTTACAACACTTGGCCTACTTGGGCTCATGGACGAGTCGCTTAAAAACTCTATTTGGAGTACTTTTAAAAGAGTGACACTCTACCTTACGTCTTTCTTAAAATTCTGGTTAAAAATGTTATTAAAGAAAAGAATGAAACTTTCTACTGTGTGTGTGCATTTAACAAATTGAACCGTGTGTTTTTCATGAACTAATACACTGTTAGCTAAAAATAAGTGTTTTTTTCAACACTCAAGCAGTCAGTAAATCATGGGAAAACTTCAAGAATAAAGGATGGTGACGTGTCATGAAGTGGGGGATGGATACTACAATAGGGATGAAGAATCTGATGAAAGGAGGGTGGTGGAAACCCCTCCAGATCTGGCCAAAACTATAAGGAGCCTCAGGGCTGAATTACAGAGTTGCAAGGATGAAAACAAGAGATTGATAAAGGATCAAGAAAAACAAATAGAAATTAATGCAGTCTTGTTGCAGAGCTTGTCCGACTTACAGAGGCAAGTACAACACGAAAATCTAAACAATCATGTGGACCGACGACATAGGAAGAGAATTCAAACTCCACCTGAGATTGGAAAACATGACTCCATAAGTGACCACACTGGGAGAGGCATCTCGAAGAAGGACCAACCTAGAGGCAGGGGACACTCATCGGTAGAGTCCTCTAGAAAGGAAGCTGGCAAATCCGAAGGATCTTCTAGTAGCAAAGAAAGCTCACATTCTCAAAGGAAAGGAAAGAAGAGGAAGTGTTCTAAAAATCATGATCCTGAAGAATTCAAGAAAGCCAAACCACCCTCTTTCGATGGAGAGATTAGGAAGGGAGAAGAGGTTGAAGTTTGGCTAATTGGTTTAGAAATACTTCAGAGTCCATGATTTCTCTGAAAACTTGAAGGCTCAAATAGCCATATTTAACCTGAATGGAAAGGCTTCCATTTGGTGAGATGATGTTAGGAATGTGAAAGGATTCCATGAGAAGGACTTGTCATGGAAACAGTTTGAGAAATACTTTAGGAAGCAGT
>SNQJ01S0012207.1:92826-117393 GCA_010110895.2 Picea sitchensis | reverse complement strand
ATTCTCCAGGAGGATGGCAAAGACCCTAGTTGTGATCTAGGGCCCCCAGTACACTCCTGGGGTTCTTGGTCTGGGACCAAGCAGTTAGAGCCATGGCAGAAGACGCTAGTTGGGCCCCCAATGTATTTTTGGGGTTCTTGGTCAAGGACCAAGCAATTTGATGATATAAGTCCCTAGATGTGTTTTAGGGACCCTGGATGTGTTCCAGGGAATCCTTGCTCAACGCTTGGATTGATCCTTGGTTGTATACCTTGGTGGTTAAACCCCTAGATATATTCTAGGACCCCAAATGTGTTCTAGGGTATCCTGGTCTGGGGCCAGGCAGTTTCTTGGTTTAAGTACCAAGACGAGATGATGTGTGACCTTCTTCTCTCCCGGGATGGTCCATGTGACCTAGGAGCAATTAAGAAAAAAGACATGATCACATCATTGCCCCTCCTCGTATGTTGAGATGATAAAAGATTATAAGTTATATCATGAGACTCATGTGGACAAAACTGTCATTAAAGAAGGACTTAACCTTTGACTTTGTCTTATTGTTTATTAATGAAACCATGTACTTGAGTTATGTCCCTCCTAATTGTATGATGATGTGTTGGTTCAATTCTTTACTTTTTCCTAAAGAAAGTTGGTTGCCTTGATCTTGAAACTCTTCTCATCGACTTGTTTTATTACCTTGTTGATTTACTTGTGGTCTATTTTTTATTTACCACTAGATATTTTAATTGGTAAAATATTATTTCTTTATTGTTAGGTATTAACCTAACCCTAAAGTTATGGCAAGTGGTCTAACATGTTAGCCCTATCTTACCTACCTAAAACTAGATAAGGAGTGGCCTATCGCTCACTTGACACACTCTGCTTTCTCCTAGCGAGACTGAGGTTTTTTGCTGCGGCTCTTTTGGATAAGGTTACTAGGTTGTTGTGGCTATTCTGGACAGGTTTATTTGGGTCCTCTCAGCTCCTCTCTTGTGTGTTCTTGGTCTGCAATGTCGTGGGTTTACCCTACTCGAGGGCATGACTGTTTTAATACAATAGTTGACCTGTAGGAGTCTATCCTATAACCGTAAATAGTTCTTGTTGTTGGTGGTCCTGGGTACCATCTACCGTTGGTTTGATTGTGTCGTCTTGCTATATTTGTGATCTAAATGATGTCACCTTGATATTTTTACTGGTGCCACCCTTGTGTGCTGCCTTACCTTGTCTGTTATTAGCAGCCTTGGTAACTAGTGTTAGGGATGTTTTGGACTGTTGGTATTTTGCCTTTGTTGAAGCAGATTTCTGTGTTCCTGGGCTGAAAGTGTTAAGGCTGTTTGTGGGTTCTTTTTCAGCCCTAGGTTGGACAGTGCTATTTTTGTTTTCATCCCTATTGCTTGACAGTGGCTTGGACTTTAGTTTTTTATCCTGCTGAGTTGGTTTTTGGTTTCCTATCCTAAGAGTTCTTCTTGGCATTGTCCCTGTGATCATGATGAGATCTACCACGAGGGTTTGATCCATGATCTACTAAACTTTCTGAGCATACATTAAGGTAACAGCAGCATATCAGGTAATTTTGTTCTTTATTTACAGCTAAGGTAATACTCAAGTCTATGTTATGTTACTTACTGATTTATGCATCAGAAATTTTAATGTTTTGCTGATCTTGAATTACAGTAGCAGATGATTGGAAATTTATAAAAATGTTTATGTTTCTAGCTAGTCTACATTTTACCCTTAAATTCTAACAGTTCTGATAGCAGACATAAATGTCTGAGATTAGCCAAAGAGTGCTTCAACAATATGCATAAAAAACTAGATTTTGTGACTCGTCATGGGGATACTCCTCCTAGGAAAAGAAGTTGTTCTATGAATATGTTCCCTTTCACCTTATAAGCTACCATTAGTATGGACATATTTGGCATCCACTCATGAACAATAAGGTAGAAAAAAAGGTCCTACATCAAAGAGCTTTAGGTAAAGATGAGGGACTTGAATATTTCTGATCAAGGCCTACAGAAATGAAAGTTTATTTCTAGTTAAGTTTGAGAGAAAAAATGAATTAAAATCAAAGAGACAAATAAAGGATTAATGAATAATCTAGACATCTAATAGTCACTCATTTCTAACTCAAAATATTGGTCAGACTATTTCTGTATATAATAATCACACATTTCTAACTTGATACTATCATATAAGCGAATAAAGTTTCACTAAAACATGTATATGCTTCACAATTTGTTTATAATATCGGAGGTAATAATTGGTCCAAGCTCATAAACCAAGACATGGGTTTCCAATAATTCATCTTGGACAAGGTTGATAAGAGAATGGGATGGTCTTTGATTATCGTCCTGCTAGTTACTGCTCCGTTTAGTAGTTATCCCATTCCTATATGTTAAATGCCTTTTGCCCATTCTTCCAAAATCAACTATTGAAGGACTGAGGACCAAGTTTCACAATTTTTTCTATTCAAAACAAGGATTCCCTTAAAGCTCAATGAAGGATTCCTTAAAGCTCTGAAATTATATAAAAATTCTATGCTAGCTAAAAGATCTCTCCAAACATCTCATGGTTAACATGTGTGAGGTAATAATGGATATGCAGCTAGGAGTTTTGGCATTAGGTATTTTTACCATTAGGCAAAAATTTGAAAAAACGTGATCAAATTTATTATGGTTTTTTGCTCTTTGTAGAAGGATTTGCCAACTAGCTCAAATAAATTAATTTTCTTATAGTGTTCAAGGTGAACCATCAATTTCAAATTTGATAACTTCTTGGCATAGGTGAAAAAAATTATCGACAAGCATTTCCCCAAAAGAAAAATTGTGAGAAACAACTTAGAAAGTAAAATTGAAACTTGATACTCTACACAATCGATATTATGTTGAAGTCAAATCTACTCTTCATGTTGATTTCTCTCCAAAATAGCTTATAATATTTACTTGGTCCTACTTGGTCCAATGAAGAAGGTTAGAGAAATCGTTGCCACATCAAGAACATGAAAGATATACCCTAGATAGATCTCAACATGGAATGAGGAGTTGAAAATAGTTATAAACCCTCATTTGGTACCCTATTAAGGTAATGGCATGTCATACAACTATATTCCGAGCATGCAAAAGGCCTAGAGAGGCCTTTCTCTATCAAGTGGTTTGGAAACTTGTGGAATATGGTCTAATCAAACAACATGCTTTATGTTAGTCTCCCTATCCTAGGGTCTAGTAGAATTAAGATGGCCAGTAATAAAATTGAACACAAAATTTTTCAAATTACAAAAAGTTTCTAAATTGTAGACAAATGGAAAAAAGCTGGGTTTCTCAGCTAGCATCTAATTCTTTAATAAATTAGCTATTACCTTTATCTATAATCAAACCTGTCTGCAAATAGCTTATGGAAACAATAGAAAATATTTGGTATCTGAACAACTTTTTTTTCCACTAAAACATATAACATCAGATAACACCTATACTTATTAGTAAGTGTGCAATTGATGCTCAATGTTATGGCAACTTTTGCATGGTCATCTTGGAACCAAACTAGTGGAAGATTCCCTTGGGAGATTGTACACAACATGTATGTAGTTTGTCTCAATGAAGCCAAGAGAATATAAATCCCTCACTCCATAATATGCCTACCTCCCTCATATGATAGTTTTCAATGGTTTAAGTTTACATTCGAGAGCTATAAAGTCATCACAAGGGTTAAAATAAGACAAGGAACATTTCAAGGGGGACATGAACATAAGGCCAACCATAGTATTCAAGTAGTGAGAAAAGTGTGGAAGGGGATCTAGAACCTAAATCCCAATAGTACAAGACCAAGAACAATCGAAATTTGAAGCAGTATGCAAATCAGAGCCATGACAAGAATACAGAGTTATCAAAGGTAAGTAACAATAATAGGGAATAAGAAGTTGGTAAGGAAGAAGGAAGTAGTGTATGAGCTTAAGAAACTGAAATGGAGTAGAGGTTGATCCTTTTGACTAATTGCATGGAAAAGCAATGAGAAGAAAGTAACAAAGCCAAAAATATGTCAAACATGACAGCTTGAGAAGGATTGGGAGAGGGAGGGAGTAGAATCATTCCTAGACCTTGAAAATGGAGACAATGGCAAGCAAATATATGATATGATAGCTACCCATGATTTCATTTCTCCAAAAATAAGATCATACTCTAGGAAAAAATGAAACTAGAGTCAATTTTTACATCACAGTACAGATCTCTACTCAAAGAATAGAGATCTATACTGTGATGTAAAAACTTTACATTTGCACCTATCAAAACTTCAGATTCTGCATATACTTAACTCTGTAATAAAACATTCAGTAGTGCAAACACGAAGTAATTCAAAGTTCAAACTGCATATGTTAGTAACCGGGCTTCATAAATCTGCAATCTGGAAATTATGGACAGCAAGCAAGTCTCCAACAGAGAATCACATTAATCTATTACTGAAGGAAATTACAATGGCAGCCAACACAGGCTGCAAGTACTTGCTATCACAGCAATTTCTCAACACAGACTAGACACTCCCTCACTAGCTGACTCAACTAATGCACCCCTCCCTTTTAATAGCTAAGGAAACAGGGGTTACAAAATGCCATAGATTTCCTCAGGGAATGCACCCTCATGGAAAGTTAATGCTCCTCACAGAATGCACCCTTATGGAGTTCATGCCACTAAGAGTAATGCATCCCAGCATTAAATAAACTAACAAGGAGTGTGCCCCACTAAGCATTGAATGCACAAAAGGAGAGCTACGCCCCACCTACAGGTAAATCCTATCATTAATGTGCCCATGCTTAGGTGTAACAGCCATCATTTAAGCAATCCACTCCTCTAGCACTAAAGCATCCACCTAGGGAAGTGCTCCGAACCTAATAAATGTACAGTAACTCCTATAAACTGAAAATAGAGAAGGAAGACAGCAGAAGATAACTTGCCCTTCCTTCTCCAAAACTCTACTGGTGTTGCTTCAACTAGCCATGGCTGAAGGTGTCCTACTGCTGCTGCTTGCTCGGGCTGAAAGAAGACAGCTACCATCATTTAAACAATCCACTCCTCTGGCAGTAAAGCATCCACCTAGGGAAGTGCACCAAACCTAATAAATGTTTTGGTAACTCCTATAAACCAAAAGAATAAGAAGGAAAAGAGAGCATAAGATAATTTGCCCTTCTCCAAAACTCTAATGGTGCTGCTTCAACTAGCCATGGCTGAAAGTGTCCTACTACTGTTGCTTGCTCAGGCTGAAAGAAGACAGCTACCATCATTTAAACAATCCACTCCTCTGGCAGTAAAGCATCCACCTAGAATTTTTTTAACCCTGAGTAAGTGTACAGTAACTCTAAAAACGAAATAGAGAAGGAAGGCATAGATAATTTTCCCTTCCTATCATTAATGTGCCCATGCTTAGGTGTAACCACCATCATTTAAGCAATCCACTCCTCTAGCACTAAAGCATCCACCTAGGGAAGTGCACTGAACCTAATAAATGTACAGTGACTCCTATAAACTGAAAATAGAGAAGGAAGATACGATAAGATAACTTGCCCTTCCTTCTCCAAAACTCTACTAGTGCTGCTTCAACTATGGTGCTGCTTAAACTAGCCATGGCTGAAGGTGTCCTACTGCTGTTGCTTGCTCAGGCTGAAAGAAGACAGCTATCATCATTTAAGCAATTCACTCCTCTGGCACTAAAGCATTCACCTAGGGAAGTGCACCCAACCTAATAAATGTACAGTAACTCCTATAAACCGAAGCAGAGGAAGAGAGAGCATAAGATAACTTGCCCTTCCTTCTCCAAAACTCTACTGGTGCTGCTTCAACTAGCCATGGCTGAAGGTGTCCTACTGCTGCTGCTTGCTCAGGCTGAAAGAAGACAACTACCAAGCAACCAAGGTAATCTAACAACTCATGAGGAGACCATGCATGAGCTAGAAAAATAAAAGAATGGTGTAGCCATTTGCAACATATTCTGGAGTTGAAGAAATGGTGACCTTTGAGCTACAGTCAAAGGTGAAAACAATTAACACTTCCTCACCTAGAATTTTAAATGAGACATGCCAAAAAAAATAAATGGTGGTAACTCCAAAAAGCTGAAATCAGGGATAAGGAAAACCTCTAGAGCTATAGGGAGGAGAAGAATGCTGCACAACTACCAAGCAACCAAGGTAATCTAACAACTAGTGAGGAGACGATGCATGAGCTAGAGTCAAAGGTGAAAACGATTAACACTTCCTCAACTAGAATTTTAAATGAGACGTGCCAAAAAAATAAATGGTGGTAACTCCATAAAGGTGAAATCAGGGATAAGGAAAACCTCTAAAGCTATGAGGAGGAGAAAAATGTCCTAAAAGGAATTAAAAAGAGGAAAAGGTTGTCATTGCTTCTTCTACACCATTTTCCATGTAAATTGTTAAAAAGATCTTATACAGTTATATAAGAATAGAAAGGAAAACACACATATAGATAAAGAACATGGCGAAAGATTTTGTCATCACTCATGTAGGATAAAGACAATATGAACAGACCTATCTCATGACATCTAAAGACTCGAACCCTAAACATGACCTAGCCCCTTCACATTTCTTAAGCTTTGTTAGATATCTCACTGATTCTAATTTCTTATCCTAACCTGCTTTTGGCTTTAGGGATAAATAATTTCTAGCTAACATTGATACCTACCAATACTCACTCTATATAAGTTAGACTCGAGAGCCACCTAACAAGTCGAGAGGTTCCACTTGAAAGCATCAAAGAGAAAGTGAGAAGGCATCAACATTTCCTCGTAGACTAACTCTGATACATGTACATTACCGGAAACCCCTGGTAATTTGCATGTAAAATAGAAAATGAGTAAAGTGCACTTGAATTATGTGTTTCTACGGTAGTAATAGTAAGAATAGTTATTGTTTAGACAAAATCAAAGTCAAAATTTCGAAAACAATATGAATAAGATATTTGCATATGAAAATAGGAAATAATTGTCCCCAATTACTTGATTGTATATACATACATATTATTAATCTCATCTCTTTAAAAGTTTCTAAATATATTATAAACAAATACTACTAGTAATCACTAAAAAAATTTGATCAAAGACTATCCCGAGGAGCATTTTTAACAATATATTATTGGACAATTTTATTACCTTTGGTTTAGTAGCAAATAATGCTGGGTTTTGCCTCAAGTTTTAGTGAAGAAAAGAAAACTTTTGCTGATAAGTGAAATGAAATAAAACATGAAGTTATACTCTTGAGATGGTCTAGTCAAAGTATTTCAGGTCTAGGCCCATCCAAATCAGTCATTTACCTCGCATATCTTCCTTTTTAGAAATTTGATAAAACAATAACAATGTTGATCTGAGTTTGTCCAATTAAGATTTGTAGGTCAATATTATCTAATATCTAATGACCATATTCAACATCCTTTAATTAAGATGTACCTTATTATCTTATAAGATACAATGTCATTTGATACTATAGTAAAATATAACAATGAATTGATATAGTCGTTAAAGTATCCTTTAATCAAGATGTACCTTATTATCTCATAAGATATAATGTCATTTGATAGTATAGCAAAATATAACAATGTATTAATGTAGTCGCTAAAGTACATATGAACACTAGTAACAAAGAAATGCATAGAAAACTAATAATGGTTCATAAGATATGTTGGAAATGAGTACATAAATGGTTTTTACATAGAACAAATTTAATAAAGATAATGCTATGTTTAAATCTAGAAACCTGTTTAGTTCAAGTATATATGACCTTTCACCATGTATGTTTGAAAACTTTCACGTTATACTTAATTGATAACATTTAGGTATATTTTCCTAATCCACAAAACCTGTAACTCTAGAAATTTCAAAAAATCATGTTTATAGGAAATGATAGCTTAAATCAAATGAAGCATAGATGTATATTAAGTCATCTAGCCAACCAAACAACTCGATACTGTAAACTCTACATGGCAAGTCCATTGATGATTATCCCCATAGAGTATATATTTCAAAAGAATTCTATAGAGATCGATGATTATCTGCAGAGTATATACCTCAAAAGAATTCTATAGAGTGGCCCGAAAGGTAAGAGTGGTCAAAAGAATTCTATAGAGTGGCCGAAAGGTAAGAGTGGTCAAACTGTTTTGGCATTCACCGTGACTACGTGAGTGTGAAATAACATTAGAGTAAAGAAAGAGATAATGAAATGTCCATGGGAAAGGGGTATGTACACTAAATTCATAATATCCATTATAACAGGTATCTTTCTGACCATCCTCCAAGGTCATAAGTTCAATTATCCTCTTCTCTCACTTTTATTTGTTTAAGTTTTAATTTATAAGTTGTATTTATTCTCAGACTCTATTTTCCCAATTCAACCAAACCCGCCTCCACTCAAAAGACTAAGAAGATGGATCAAACATATTTGCATCAAACAATTTAATTCAATTTTTATTGAGTTTATAAGGCGTATTTATTCTCGGATTCTATTTTCTCAATTCAACCAAACCCGCCTCCACTCAAAAGACCAAGAAGATGGATCAAACATCTTTTCATCAAACAATTTAATTCAATTTTTATTGAGTTTATAAGTCGTATTTATTCCCGGACTCTATTTTCCCAATTCAACCAAACCCGCCTCCTCAAAAGATCAAGAAGATGGATCAAATATCTTTGCATCAAACAATTTAATTCAATTTTTATTAAAACTCAGTTATTCACTAATTCACTGCAACTACACTATTTTTATCTAATCTGCATGCTCATTATCTATATATCTCAAAAGAATTCTATGGAGCCTGAACAAAGAGAGAGTGGGTGAAACCGTTTGGCATTCACCATGACCACGCAGAGTGAAAATAACATACACTCGTCTGTCTCTATTCTTGTTCCTCTCCTCCCAGTTTAACCAAACCCGCCTCCACTCAAAAGACCAAGAAGATGGATCAGGGGGACCACACTTGACATCTTCATCCAAAGAAATTTATTTTAATTTTTGTTGAAAGTGATTTATTTATTAATCTGCTGCAGCTACACTTTTCTTCTCTAATCTACATACTCATCAACTTCACGTGGCATATTATTTCCACTTTAGACTATTATATCTAAAACACATAAACACAGATCTAATCTAAAACACATTTCATTGCATTTCAATAGTATGGATAGAAGAAGAAAAAACTACGGAGAACAAAATAAACTAAATTTCCTCGCTCTTTAAATTCCAGCGCAATCAATTACATTGGAAGGTTTGGTTTCTATTAAGATGTTAAAAACTCTAATATATACTAATCTTTACATGTCATTTACATGTCATAAGGTCTCAGTTAATTTAAAGGATTTGGTTTCTGTTAAGGTTTTAGAAAATAATAATAATAATAATCTATTTTTAGGTCATGGTCAAGTTAAGACATTAAATTGGTGTATAAGACTTATGACCTCTTAAAAGAAACACATATTCTTAATCATTAGATATCAAGTTGTTCTAATATACACTAACATTCCTGTGCCAATCCAATCATTTCAATTTCAATTTCAAAGTTTGGTTTCTATTAAAAAAAATTTTAATCTAATATACACTAAGCTGTGCATGCCTTAAGCCCCAATCAATTTCAAGGGTTTGGATTCTATTAGGATATTTAAAAATCTAATATACAGTCAGCTTTGCATGCCTTGAGTCCCAGTCAATTTCAATTTCATGGGTTTGGATTCTATTTGGATTTTTGAAAATCTAATATATACTAACCTCTGCATGCCATAACTTATAAGGCCCGGGAATCGCCACCCGCGCCTTTGTTAGGTACGTGCAAAGAAACTCTGGAGCTCAATGTACTTGACGTGGATTTGTAGCCTCAGCATTCAGCAGGTCCTAAGGCCAGCCAAACCAAAACTCGAATCCCATTCCATAACACATAAGATATGATAAACCCATCGATTAGAAAGAAAAGAAAAATCGCATACCATTGCAGTACCGTGGCCACGAAGACCTGTCGTTGCTGCGAGACCCAGTTCATGGCTCAGGCAAGAGGGGGTTTCCACCTGGGAATCGAGGGTGGGTTGGGGAATGCAGTGGACATTGAAGAAATCAGAACTTGCACAACATAGCCCCGGTCCCCAACGCCTCCTTCCCACACCATTTACACCACAGCCAGTTGTACTTCTAACAACCCAATTCCATGTACACTATGTCACAGGAGATCACTGCAAACAAACAAATATTTTATGAATCCTAACCCTTCAATCCTCCCTCACTCTACCGTTTAGAATATAACATGAAATAAAGAGATTGAAATGTTTAGCAACCATAACTTGTTTACCTGAAGGTGAAGGCTCCTCAATCTTTAACGAGCTGCAGCATGCTGGTATCTCTGATCTCTCTTTGAAATATTGTGAAAAATCTATATATAAACATAAAAGTGCAGAACAAATGCAATAACAGAGAAATCCCATCCCATCCCTTCCCTAAATAAGCAAACTAGAACGAACAAAATGAACAGTAATGATAAACGTTAATTGAGTAGAAACAGAGCAATTAACCCGCCAAATTCGCAGAAGGCAAAACGAAACAAGATTTCAAAATACCGCAAAACAAATTAAAACCTACTTGAAAAATCAAATCAATCGTTCCAATTTAATTCAGGTCAAGAGAATATCAACAAAGTTAGCACCGCTGCTCCCATCTCCATCTCAGATATCAGAATTCAAAAATGCTTGAACAGTTTAAGCAAATGAATAGTAGAAATTGTATTTAAATAGACGCGGAGGGAGAGAAGAGGCTCCATCCTTCCAACGTCTATATGCAGATAACCATGATTTTCCTGCAACAATAGACAAAGCTTTGCTTTTCACTTTCTGCTTTTTGGATATGATATATTTGCTATTGTCTGACAATATTTTATTTTTAACTACTAGTTTTATAATTAGTTTTAAAATTTCAATTATCAAAAATTAAATAAATTTATTTTTCATGAATAATATTCCATATGCTTGATCATCTCAAAGGGGTTTGGGAATTTATTCCTCGAACAAAGTTTGTTAAATGTTATTATATTTCTAGGCTTTTTTTTAATGAGTACTTTTACTGTTTCATGGTGGCTAGCTTCTGGAAATTGTGGTTGGGAATTTATTACTTGAAAATGAATGTTATCTTATTTTCAGGCTGTTTCCTTAAATGTTATTGTTTTTTAGATTTTATGGTAATTTCAATAGCACAAAGTGTTGTTGAATTTAAAGAGTATAGTGAAATTTCAATTTAAGTATCTTATGACTTACAAAATTTGCTATTGTGTAGTTTTTATAAACACTTATTTTATAGTTTATATAAATTCAGTTCCTCTATTCAAATAATATATTGATTAGTTATATTGTTTTTGACATACAAATATTATAAATTCAAACAATGTTTTTTTCTTTCATTACTTGTTTAAGGACTTTACAAAATGGTTCATGAGGAATTTCATCTATCAAGAAAACAAAAACAACCAAGGTAATAAAATATAAACTTGTTTCTTTACAAAATGGTTCATGAGGAGCTTCATCTATCAAGGCAAAACGAAATCAATACAAAATATAAACTTGTTTAACTACTGAGTGTTTGTCTTTCGTCTTGGTATTACTACAAGATTTGTCTAAGGCATTTGTTGAGACAGATAATATCCTTTATCTCAAGTTTTATTGTATTTTTCATTTTTAATTGCTTAAAGTTATTTTTTATGGTCAAAGTGAGTTTTAATACTATGGTACTTTGTTTTAGGGATGGCATTTGGCATGTGGTTAAGGAAGTTTTTACACTAATTTTTTGCTCGTTCAATATAAATTTTGTCGTGCAATCCTAAGAGGTAACACGGAGTGGGTTCCAGGTATGTTCGTAGCCAATTGATATGATTATGGCGTCACTCGTGCTTGAATCCTCACGTCCACACGCGTGTGTCCATGCTCCCCAAGTTGAAAATATTTCACAATTTTATCAGGCCCTTGGTAGTCGACCATGGTATCGGTGTCAGTACTGGCAAGATTAAACACTTGGGTCTCGTGACTTGCCTTGCATATAATGTAAACTCGATTTGGTGTACTCGGCATTGTTAGATAAGAGATTGTTGAATCCCACGTGGAGGTTGTCAGTGTCGTCGTCTTGTGGTATCTATGATCTCAAAGAGGCCAGCAAGATAGAGTCTACACACTCATCTTCTTTCTCCATTTTATTGTCCTTAGGTTTGAAGTTTGATTAGAAGTTTTGGTTTTTTGTTTGTGGGTTGTTTTCAGAGGCATTGGAAATTGGATGTTGAAGTTGCTCGAGAAATACGCCCATGAGCGATGCATCATAACTAGGACAATAATACGATTAGATGTTTGCTTTGTTGATTTCATGTCTGTCAAATTCAAATTATGAGCTAACAACATCATGGTTTGTGCCATGCGGAGGATGCTTGACAACTGTCAAGCGATTTTTACTAGATGTGGCCGTGCTAAATGATGCTGCATACGAGTAGATAGCAGTGTACGTAACTCCCACAAATTGAGATTCTGATTACAAAAAGTTGGTGTTTCACTAATTCAGGGCTCCATTTATTCATCTCCTTCATATTAGGTATATATTAACTCATAGCTAGCTCAAATTAATTTATTCATGTAGGTGAAGTGTTATCTTTAGATTTTTTGCTTTGAAGCTTTATTGCCCAGCCTTTGAGTTTGGTGAACAATTGGGCCTGTGAATAATGAAAAAAAAATGGGGCCTGTGAATAATGAAAAATCGCAATCAAAAGAAACAACTTTAAATGGTGGATGCATGTTTGAAAGGAGGAGACAAACTAGGAGTGAGGCAAAGAAAAACAATTACAATGTTGTGAATAGTCTTCTGCCTTATAATGAGGTAATATACAATGTAAATTTTGGTAGCATTGTTCCCTATAATATAGAAATTTTTATAGATAAATGGATGTTGTTGGTAATTTAATTTCTATTTTAGTTATATTGTTGTGGGCTAATTATGTGGAACAATTTTGATGGAGATGAAATGTATAAGCCGTTAGCAGAGTATGTAGCGCACCAAATGTAGTCAGCATGCAATAACAAAGACCATTAGACATAAGTATATGAAAACTCTTCCATACGAATTCAATACAAATATGTGCAAAGAGTTGAAGGATCTAGCAGAAAAGGGTGTTCTTGTGAGGATTGTTGCTCCTATTGCAGTTTGTAATTGGATGTAAATGAAAGGTAAATGAAGGCAAACTAACATAACGAGAGACTATCCTATCAATGTCACCTCAAGCTTGTGAGTCTCTTTCTGGCCCCAGGGTGGTGACCCAGGGAGGCGTCCACAGGTGCCACAGGGTTTTGAGAGCAAAGGGTAAAGAGCCAAGGTAAATTACCCTCTCTAGAGTCACCATCGATGAGAAAGTTAAATTTCAAATAGCCAATAAAGAGAATAATAAAACCAGAAATGTACCTGCAGGAACAAAGCAACAAGAAACTATATTTGCAAGGTCCCTTGTTGGTTATTACTTCATATAATTGGACTTTCTTAAACAAAGCAATTGGCTAATATTATTGATGAAGCAATGAATGATGTATAATGGCAATAATCACAATATCTTACTTCACAATAAATGCTTTAAAAGAGCTTCACAATAGGCAAGAATGATTTATCATCGATGTTACAATGCCAACATTCATCAGAAGCAAAGGACTACTATGCATTTTCCAATCTTTCAATTGCTTAAAATACACAATGTTCTGAGTGTAACTATATAATCAAATGGACCAATGGCAATAGAGGTTAGTGGTCAAATCCTAGGTTTAGAAGGTATTAGTAATTGTTCAAAGGTATTGGATGTTTGAAGTTTGTGATCAAGGCACTCAAGCATATAGGTCTTAGATCAATGCATTCATAGGGCAAATGGAGTCAAAAGTTAGCGGCAAGAATTGAAGGAAATAGATGATAATAGTATGGCCAAAGACAAGAGGAAATTTGATAGTGAATTGGTGACAAGGCTTCAACCATCAAACCACAAATGACACTAAAGGTGTAGACAACCCTACAGGGGCTATGGCATATTTTCCTCCTTCTTTAGCTCAATAACAAAGCGGCTGAGGGTGAAGAGCAAATGATGAGGTGTTGCAATGGAAGGCAGCAATGTCTTCTTGGTTGAGAAAACCAGCAAACGTCTGGTAGGTGAAATAAGGACGCCAACATGTGCTTATTTCCTAGGGTTTATTCAACAAATTTCATTAACAAAATAGAAAGAGTAAAACACTATAATCATTCAAGTAAAGGAAGGATTGCAGAAATTCACTTACATTTTACGAGGGCATTCGTAGCAAACCCTAGTTATAAACCTTCCACCAAGACGAATGCACAAAAATAGCCAAAATAAACCTTCCTTCAACAAGTCTTTTAAATTTTAACAGAAACCCTAATTAGGGAGCAAATTTCAAACCTCACACACAAGTGTGAGTGAAAGATATTAGGAAAAAGAGAGTTTTAGCTCTCTATTTATATAGTAGCAATGACCTTAATTTAATTTTAGGTCACAAAAGTGACATGGTCAAGAATACATAATAATATTGTTTTACATTAAATGTCAAAATAAAACCCTAAATCAAACAACGATGAAGATGTCATGCCTTTTAAGGGTGGTGCTTGCTGGGGTGACGTTGGCCTTACAGAACAGCGTTGGCCTCCCCGGGCAAAGCTTGGTTGGCCTTCAGGCCGCGGAACATGCCACTTTGGCTGTGCCTCCCAAAACCTCCATAGCGTTGGATGGCATCATCGGATGTCTTGGGTGACGTCATGGACCTTCCAAAGCCAACGTTCCAATGAAAAGGGAACAACCCCCCCAAGTCCAGGCCTGCCAAAGTGTCTCTGGTGGAACATCCTCCTCTTCTTCGGTGAATACCCCTCTGTCCTGTCTCTGCCGCTTGTTGGGGTCTCAGCATCCATCTGGTGAGTTCCGACCCCATGGAGGTACGGTGATCATCTCCCCATGTGTACTGTCCATAAGGGTACACACTTAAAAGCCGGGTATGGTCTTGAAACATCAAAAAGCGCCCTCCATGGGCTCATGATCCACGAGGATCATAGCAATGTCAATCACATCTAATCATCGATTTTATTAAGCTGTGTGCATAAAACCCCCTTTTACTAGAACAAGTGCTCAAAGACATTATACTAATCTACAAGCCAAGTTTGGAGAGTGAGAGAGACATCTATTTATTTGCAGCTCCTTGGATGTGGGGTGTTTCAGGGAGAGTTCAAATCCAAGCCATGTGAATGGGTAAAGTGGATAAGGGATAATGCGGGCAGAGGGTGCAATGATATGAGGAAATGCATGGCTTACACATGTGGGTGCCTCTATAGAGGGTGAGATGCATTTGTCATGGATGCAAATGTTTTAAAGCCTATTCATACTTGCCTTTTGTCTTTTCTTATTGCTTTCTTGAAGAAGTTGCCTATGGTACATTGCCTAAGCGTGGTGACAGTGGTGGCAATGTTACTCCTAACATTTCACATAAATGAGAAGGTTGGCTCATTGATGAGACCCCCTTTCTCTGGCTATGCCACCAAGAGGCTACAGGGCATGGTAGCCAGCTTCTAGTAGTGTCATACAGTTAGATTCCATGGACCTAATAGGTTGGCACAAGTGATTAGACCCTATCCTCTAACCCGGTCTTGTTTTTTTTTATTATTTGTATGGGTCCCTTTGTTTCTTCTTGAGAATCTTTTTACTGCTTTCCCGGGGATCCCTAGGCAACCATCTCGAGGAGGTTCATTCTTTGGCTGCTCTTTATGCTACCTCACGGGCCTTTAGCCCCTTCTTCCCTGAGTAGGTACAACCACTTAAATATTTGGCCAACCCGATACGGACCAATGTAATGGGATGGATGGCTTGAGGAGAAAAGATGGAAAGTGGTAAGTATAGTAGGAATGACGATGGCTTCTCATGAATCCCCCAATGGCAACTCAAAACCTATGGGCACAAGCTTACTAGGGCATCCTTCCATTCCCCGGATATGGTCAAGTGGATGAGTATAAGATCAAGCTTCGTTAGAAGAACAAAGAATTAAATGCACATATTCAAGGTTTGAGGATCAAAGTGACACATACCATGATACCCGGACTCATTGCTTCATGGAGCAAGATCCCATACCTTTCTGAGGACCGAGCCGAGGTGATGGATGTTGTTGCTGCTGACAGGACAATTTTGGCTGAGAAGAAGAAAGGTGGGTTCTCCAGGGCCATGCTAAAGTCGTTCTTGTTCTCGGTACTCCATGTATAGGACACGTGGGCCTTGAGACATCTCTTAGTTATTCCTAAAAGTGGGGATAACAAGGACTAACAATATGTTCATGTTTGCAAATGTGTATAAGAAGACAACGAAATCTCATGCAAATCAAGCAACTAATTATGTGAAACTAGTGTTTCCAACTAGAGTAAGAAGCCATAAAGTAAGGAATAATTTCACCACTACTATCACAAATGAGATTGATGGTGATGCCAATGATGATGAATCTACAAAAGTCTTGGAGGAAACACAAACTGTTTGGTTCCAAAGTCTTTATTTTCAAGGGAACTGTGCAAAATGCACATTTTGATAATCCTTTTTTTGCATACAACAAGAAGTTCATGAAGCCAAAAATTGAAAATTAATCATAATTAATACATATGAACATGTGTAATTCTAGAAATGATGCATATTTTGAAAAACTATGGAACTAGAGGGTAGTGGTGTTTTGTTTCATGTTATTTACTAGAGTGTTCTAAACAATGAATTGTTCATATGGAATGATATGGTATGTATGTTTCATGTGTTATGTCATCTTCTTTTGTGGGAGTGAGTCAATATCTCTTATTGAATTTTTTTTCTTAAATCTATTAGGTTTATTAAATTAGAATTTATACAATGAAATAGAAAATTTATATCAATTTCCATGAAACCCTAAAATTACTCAAATCTACTAGGCCAATGGGCTTGAGTGTTCAATGTTTTTCTTTGAATCTTTCAAATTGAGAAATTGGGTGTGAAGAAGGAATCCATTGAAGGTGACTGAACAGATGGGAGGCTTGCTTTTGCATACTAACTTTTCTTCAGTGAACAACATTACAGGCTTTTCTCAATTTTTTAAAATATGGTATGTAACTTTTGAAGGTTTAATTTCTTTGTTAATCCTTTTTATTGTCGTTACGATTTCTATCATTTAACTACCATAATGATGATGTCTTTCATGTTTCCTATTTTCTCAAGGTTTCACGTATGTTGTTGAACATATTGTTATTTTTGAAGCCAAAGATTTAAGTGATGAGCTTGAAGTGAGATTCCAATGAAGTTTAAGCGGAAAATTGAACAGTGTATTAGGAACTTATCCTCGGAGGTGTATAGGGTCAGAGTATATTTTTTGGGTTGCCAAAGTTTGCTATTTTTTCCCTAAAATAAGGTCTATCATTTTACCGAGTTGTAATGGGAATTATATGTAAACGTAATGAATTGTATATTTGAAATACATTAAATTATTTATATTCTTTGACATAACCATAATTGTTTTCTTTGAATATTGAGCCTCCATGTTTTGTTGCAGTTTATTCATACAAAGAAGTGTTATGTAATTGAATTTTTGTAGATCTTTGAATTTTCCACACTGTACTAAATTTGAGCATCACAATACATGATCTATCATGTGTGAAAGCAAAGGCTCATTTTACATTATTAACCCATATTTTTGAAGCATTTTCAAGACTATGTCGATGTTATCCTGAAGACTCACTCATTTGTCCCAGAAGAAAAGACATATCGATAGCTAAAAACTTCACATTTGTATGACCAAGATGAGGAGTACCACCACCAACAATATAATTTGATATTGATATATCATATTCTTCGGATTCTTCCATTTTGGCTTAACAGTCCACTCTTGTCAAAATCATCCATTTTGTTTGCCAAAAGTTCTTCATCATCACGAAGGTTATCCTATAGTTGGGAACCCCATCCCTTTAAGGGTTAAAATATTCATAGTCGAGGATATAAATGGTGAATTTATTGCTTTGAAATGATTGAAACTTAAAGTTGTTAAGCGTCAATAACCTTCCCATACGATTTGGGTGAAGCCTTGCTTCAGCAAAAATGTTGAAGTCTTAGAAATGATTGTAAAAATTATGTAATAAAAATATTATGAATTATACTACTCTTACAATAAGATGTATTTCTCGGTAACCGTGGAGCATGTGCATGGAGCAATAGATTCGACATCTGGGAGACAACTCTCTTGCAATTAATTAGGAGGCAGTATATGCGGCTTTGTTGCACTTGTTTCAAGATACTTGTATTAAACTAATGCTCGAAGAGGGACATAACTATTATTGTGACTTTATATCAATGTAGTTTTATAAAATAAATACTCGAACAAGGACATAATTGTGGAAAAGTTTAATCATGTAGAAAATCTATTTTCTTTGTTGGAATCAAGTGATCCAAGAAGTCATAGTTTTTGGTCGATAGATTTTTAAGCATTTAGGATTAGTTTAGAAAGAAAAAATGGTCAAATTGCTTAAATTTATACCTAAAATGGGATCCTAATTGCTACATGTTTATCTTACTCCTTGTATTACTGCAAATACGTCAATAGTTTCCTTGTTTAAAGTGTATGCATGTTTGTTTCATAATTATAATTGTTTGTTTACATATTTAGGGTTGACACATTCACATTCATAGAATATGTTAATATCAAGACTAATTCAACCAAAGCATACCACATTCATATGGTGAAAGGCATGAATAGATCCATTTTTGCAATTGATCTATCAAAGTTCAAAGTTTTATATAACTAAAAAAGGTTTTGATATTGAATTATAAAAGTTTAATGTCTCAATAGGCATGGAAGTCACAATTAAGGTTAAGTAAGTGGTTGTAACCAAGAATCCCCATGTCCAATTATGTGATATGTTATCACTTCTTGATTGGCATTTTATATTTCAAATTGTTTTAGCCCTGGAGTTAATGCTTCCGTAATCATAAATTAGCTAATCTTTTATTCCCTTCTATAAGGTAAAGGATTGCTTTTAAAGAAAGAGATGGAAGTGATCCTTGAGTGGCCATGGGACAATCACACATGTTTGGTGGTGATGCTTACAAGAGGTCATCGGCTGAACAAAAGTAGAACTGAGAATTTTATTGATGCTAAAGTATGGGTGCAACTAATCCCACATATTTATTCAGATATATTTTATATCATTATACTTTTAACTTTGTACAAAATACAATGATTATGATGGCATTATGATTAAACCTTTCATTTTGTTTTTTATAAGCTTGGACAATGTCCTACCAATTTCAATATGTTATATCGGTTTATCATTTACAAGTCTACATCTTTATTCTAATATATTTTATATCATTTTACCTTCAACTTTGTACAAAATACAAATCATCATGATGGAACATTGTGATAGAGCACTCATGTTGTTTTATAAACTTCCATTGTCTGCAATTTTAATATATTATCTATTAAGTTATCAATGTTCCATAAGTTTTTAGGGATGAGGGAGCAGAGGAGTGGGGAAAGCATACATGGGGGCGTGTGGGACTTACATTTTTTGAAATTCATGGAAGATAGGGGAGTAATAGGAGGTCCCTAGCATAGGGTCCCATCTCTAAATTACAAATAAAAATAAACATAAAAATCCCAACAATAACAATTCATCCCATGTAAATTCATCATTGTGCAATGTAAATGCTAAATAGTAAACAGGTATAAATAGTAATAAATTCAAAATTTTAGAATGTTGACATGATTCCATCAGATTGATGTGAAATGTTGATTCATAGATGTAAAATGAAGCGAAAATGTGTATACATTGATTTAGATTCATCATTATATAATTTAATTAATGTGAGGCAGAATTAGTAGATATTGAAGTCACGAAATAGTAAAATTGAAATTGCTCAAAGTCAAAAATAGTAAAAGGTGGCGAGTCAAAGACTCAACCCTAAGGTCATGGTGTCTAGAGTCAAGACTCAAAATTTAAAAGTGGAAATTAGCAATGGACTGAACATTTGAAAATAAAATGAGCATGATACAGGTCAGTCTCATTGACTAGTCCTCCATCCATTTAGTGTGAAGTCAAGCTTTTGTCCATTTGAGAATGTCATTGTCTGCCTTTGAGTTAGAGTCTCTCATGAGTAACCAATGTCACACCAACCAAACCATGCTACAACTCATCTAGTCCAACCTCCCCATGTATTTGTGCACCATCCTCTGGATCCACATCCCATTATGCCATTGGTCCCCTTCGATACTCTGGTGTCTTCCTATGTGCAAGACGTAGGGCACTGTGCACTGCTACTAGCTTCTCTGCTCTCCTAGAGACAAGTTTGTTCCTCTTGATAGAGTGGATAAAGCTATATGTGGAATAGTTATACTGTTTACCAAAGGAACTAGCTGTGGGTTGGTTGTCATTGATGTCAACCCTTGAAAACAGAGCACAAAGGTTTGGGTAATGGACAAGATTATTTTATGTAAGATGACTCATTATTGTCTAGTCATGGTAGATAAGTAAATATGGATGAACTCAATTATGGTCCCATACGTTGAAAGCCCCCATGGGAAGGCGCTTTCTGGAGTAAGAGAATACATGCTTAATTATGGAATAATGAGTTGAAGGACAATGAATTTAATGGGGAGAAAATATCCTAGATGGATAGTGCTTGTCATGTCATTTAGGGTGGTATGTGGATCCACTCCTCAATGTTAGAGAGCTATGACCATATGAAGTTGGAGAACCATGAGTCTTATAGAAGCCCCCAAGAGTCAAAGTGCTTTGCAAAAAGAAATTAATTTAAATGAAGAAGCCCTAAAATAAGAAAAGTGTAAGGCTACATGAGATATAAATAAGAGACAAAGCTCATTCATAAAAACACACTTGTACATGTGTATATCTATTTTCTTGTGTAAAGCTTCTTGTAAATACTTGTGGATACATGCGGAAATTGGCGAGCGTCACGAGGTGTAGCACGAAGGTTTGATGATGAAATTCTTGGATTTACAGAAAAACCCCATTTTTTCTGATGCATACGTGGGTTGTCCGTGTATAGGGTGCATATACATTGATGGTATCATGATTTGGTTGTATAAATTGGTATATGCATTAGGTTGACTATATGTATAGGGTGAGTACATGTTGATAAAGCCATGAAACTTGAAGGTGAATAGGTTCTAGATTATGAGATCAAGCTCCGAGGAAGATACAGAGTGATCAGGATACATTCGAGATCCATCCATTGGTTCAAAAGTATGTCTTATTTCTATGAATAGTTGGATTTTTGATGTGGCTTCACTATGATGAATGGCAATGGAGATTTGAGGATTCTCCTAGGTGACTAGTGGCTACATGGGATAGTATGTATAGAAGTCAGATCTACATAAATGTAGTGTTGGCATATTTATCATTGATACTTCTTGTTATATTTGAGGCACATCTTGTATTTCTTGGCATATGGCTAAGAGTTTTATATGGTATGGTTGAGATCTTGTATTTATTGATGTGGTATACGCAGGCTGGTTGTGTATAGGGTGAGTATGTACGTGGGTTGACTATGTATAGGGTGAGTACATGTTGATAAAGCCATGAAACTTGAGAAGATGAAGGTGCAGAGGTTCTAGATTCTGAGATCAAGCTCCAGGAAGGTCTAGAGTGATCAGATACATCAGATCCATCCATTGGTTCAAAAGTATGTCTTATTTCTATGAATAGTTGGATTTTGATGTATGCATGATGAATGGCAATGGAGATTTGAGGATTCTCCCTGGAGTGACTAGTGGCTACATGGGATATTATGTATAAGTATGATCTACATAAATACAGTGTTGGCATATTTATCATTGATACTTCTTGTTGAGGCACATCTTGTATTTCTTGGCATATGGCTAAGAGTTTTTATGGTACATGGTTGAGATCTTGTATTTATTGATGTATTGAGAAATTGAATATCAGAAAGGGGTTGATGACCAAGATCATGTGAGGGATATTATACTTGTTCATGATTAAACATACCTATATGGCACATGACTAGAGAGAGAGACATACTTGCCTTGAGTAGAGGTTATGTATGAGGATGCATGTACATGGTACAGTTATAGTCTGGATACAGTGACAGGTTACAGATCTATGTGAAAGAAGTTACAGAGGGTCAAAAGTTTTCAAGTGAAAGGACTGCATAACAGATAGGGCGCGTACATACGCGGGATACATCACTACAAGTCGCGTATTTGTTGTATTTTTGTAGATACATGTTTAGTTCAGGTACAGTTTGATTACAAGGCAGTTGTACAGATTGGATACAAGGCAGTGGTTTTCTCCCGATTTGGGTTTCCACGTAAAACACTGGTGTACTATGTATGTTGTACTATGTATGTGTGTGATTATTTATTTCTTATTTCTCATTATTGGATAATAATTCTACATTGATATAACATTTGAAGAAAAATGATTACAATTACGCTATTACTGATTCACCCCCCCTCTCAGTAATCCAAAAATTGGTATCAAAGCAGGTTCCTTCAGAAATCAGTTTAACCACTGAAAGGTAGATCATGGAGAGTACCAACTCGTATAAAAATGGAATACCACAATTTGATGGACAGAAGTATGCTTTTTGGAGCATAAGGATGAAGACGTATATAAAGACACAAGGATTTCAAGTTTGGAAATCAATTGTAGATGGATACACAGCACCAACAGTTCCACCAACAAATGAAAAAGCAGAGAAACTCGGTGAGAATAATTCCAAAGCCAAAAATGCACTTTTGAATGGTCTCAGTGATACGGTATTCACCAAAGTTGCACATTGTAAATCTGCTAAAGAGATTTGGGACAAGCTTCGAAATATTTATGAAGGAGATTCAAAAGTCAAAGAAGCAAAGCTTCAAACTTACAAAGGTTAGTTCGAACAACTAAAAATGAAGGAAGATGAAGATATCACAACCTACTTCATAGGAGTCGATGAAACAGTGAATGCAATCATAGGATTGGGAGAAGAAATCGAAGAATCTATAATTGTTGAAAAGGTACTAAGATATCTTCCTATGAGATTCAACCCTAAGATATCAACACCAGAAGAAATATCAGATATAAACTCAATAAGTATGGACGAACTGCATGGAATCTTCACAACATATGAGATGAGAACTGAACAGGAAAATCCAGATGTAACAGAAGCAGCCTTCAAATAATCCAAAAGATCAAAGCAAAAGAAAAAGGAACAAGAAGAATATAGCAACAACAGTAACGTCTCGGAAGATGATGAAGAAGTGGCCAACTTCATCAAACGACTAAACAAGGAAACCAACGGTAGGTATAGAGGTAAGCTTCCTTTAATTTCTTTTAATTGTGATGGTATTGGTCATTTTGCTAACAAATGTCCTCGCAAGAAAAAGAGAAATGATGAAGGTTACTCAAAAGACAAAAACACATATAAAGGCAAAAGAACTACAAAGAAAGATTTCAATAAAAGCTTATGCATCAAAGAAGACATCTCATCATCAGATGAAGATGAAGTCAGTGACAGTGAGACAGGAAGAGTTCTATTCATGGCAGTAAAAGACTCTGACAAAGAAGAATCCGAAGAAGAATATGAAGAAACCGAAGAAAAAATTGAAGAGACAGAAGTTGACTTTCGAGAAGAATTAATGTGTGCCATAGAAGTTATCAGAAGAGAAAAGAAGAAGAACAAGAAACTATAAGCAGAACTAGACAAAAAGGAAGACACTCAAGAACTAGAAAAAATGATCACAAAATTGAAAGTTCAAATCGAAGAAGATAAAAGAATTGAAGAAGCACTCAAAGAACAACTGGAAGAAAAGGACATGATCATCGAAAACTTGGAAGCAGAGATTGTCACATTAAGAAAGGATATTCAAAAGAAAAATATGCAGAATAGCTCAAAAGTTTTGGATGACATTATCAACAGTCAAAAATCTCATCTTGACAAGTTTGGACTTGGATACAATCAGACAGAAAAGGGATCAAGCTCCAAAACAACAGAGCAAGAAACAAATCCAAAAATCTATGCAGAAACAATCAAAGGGGACATGAAGATATACAAGGAAGATTACAGGGACACTCCTCCACCAAGAAGGTTCAGATTTCAGAATCAACAACAGACAGATAGGCCTCAAGAAGAAGAAGGATTCATAAGAGCACCTCCTTTCAGAAGATCTTCAACTCCGAGGTATCAAACTATATTTTTTGGTTTATGTTATGCATGTAATAATTTTGGACATAAAGTTGTAAATTGCAGAGCTAACAACAGGAACAATAACAACTTTGAGTGTCATACACAAAGGGGTTATTCAAGAAGACCTAGTGAAACACAAAGAAGAATTTACAACAAGTTTGAATCCTTGAGCACTGAAGTGGAATGTTACAAATGTAACAACTTTGGACACATGGCCAAAGATTGTAGAATGACAGTCCCTCCTAAAGAACCTCAACAGAATAACAACAGTCACAGACAAGAACCTCAGAAAACGACATGGATAAGAAAGCAAGATCAGTATAGCAATGAAGAATGCACATTAGCTCTACAAGCTAAG
>SNQJ01S0012207.1:58754-72870 GCA_010110895.2 Picea sitchensis | reverse complement strand
AAAGTGAGAAGGCATCAACATTTCCTCGTAGACTAACTCTGATACATGTACATTACCGGAAACCCCTGGTAATTTGCATGTAAAATAGAAAATGAGTAAAGTGCACTTGAATTATGTGTTTCTCTGGTAGTAATAGTAAGAATAGTTATTGTTTAGACAAAATCAAAGTCAAAATTTCGAAAACAATATGAATAAGATATTTGCATATGAAAATAGGAAATAATTGCCCCCAATTACTTGATTGTATATACATACATATTATTAATCTCATCTCTTTAAAAGTTTCTAAATATATTATAAACAAATACTACTAGTAATCACTAAATAATTTTGGTCAAAGAAGACTATCAGAGCATTTTCTTTCTTCTATTATTGCGTTCAATTTATTACCTTTAGGTTTATGTAAATAATGGGTTTGCCTCCAAGTTTAGTGAAGAAAAGAAAAAGCTTTATGATAAGACGAAATGAAATAAAAACATAAAGTTATACTCTTGAGATGGTCTAGTCAAAGTATTTCAGGTCTAGGCCCATCCAAATCAGTCATTTACCTCGCATATCTTCCTTTTTTGAAATTTGATAAAACAATAACAATGTTGATCTGAGTTTGTCCAATTAAGATTTGTAGGTCAATATTATCTAATGACCATATTCAACATCCTTTAATTAAGATGTACCTTATTATCTTATAAGATACAATGTCATTTGATACTATAGTAAAATATAACAATGAATTGATATAGTCGTTAAAGTATCCTTTAATCAAGATGTACCTTATTATCTCATAAGATACAATGTCATTTGATAGTATAGCAAAATATAACAATGTATTAATGTAGTCGCTAAAGTACATATGAACACTAGTAACCAAAAATGCATAGAAAACAATAAGATAGTTCATAAGATATGTTCGCAAATAATTACATAAATGGTTTTTTACACATAGAACAAATTTAATAAATAATACCTATGTTTAAATCTAGAAACACATATTTAGTTCAAGTATATATGACCTTTCACCATGTGTCTTTGAAAACTTTCACGTTATACTTAATTGATAACATTTAGGTATATTTTCCTAATCCACAAAACCTCCTTAACTCTAAATTTCAAAAAAAATCATATTTGAAAGAAAATAATGCTTAAATCAAATGAAACTTAAATATATATTAAGTCATCTAGCCAACCAAACAACTCGATACTGTAAACTCTACATGGCAAGTCCATTGATGATTATCCCCATAGAGTATATATTTCAAAAGAATTCTATAGAGATCGATGATTATCCCCATAGAGCATATACCTCAAAAGAATTCTATAGAGTGGCCGAAAGGTAAGAGTGGTCAAAAGAATTCTATAGAGTGGCCGAAAGGTAAGAGTGGTCAAACTGTTTTGGCATTCACCGTGACTACGTGAGTGTGAAATAACATTAGAGTAAAGAAAGAGATAATGAAATGTCCATGGGAAAGAGACATGTACACTAAAAATTCATAATATCCATTCTCTTTCGTCCCATCTTTCGACCATCCTCCAAGGTCATAAGTTCAATTATCCTCTTCTCTCACTTTTATTTGTTTAAGTTTTAATTTATAAGTTGTATTTATTCTCGGATTCTATTTTCTCAATTCAACTAAACCCTCCTCCACTCAAAAGACTAAGAAGATGGATCAAACATATTTGCATCAAACAATTTAATTCAATTTTTATTGAGTTTATAAGGCGTATTTATTCTCGGATTCTATTTTCCCAATTCAACCAAACCCGCCTCCACTCAAAAGACCAAACATCTTTTCATCAAACAATTTAATTCAATTTTTATTGAGTTTATAAGTCGTATTTATTCCCGGACTCTATTTTCCCAATTCAACCAAACCCGCCTCCACTCAAAAGATCAAGAAGATGGATCAAATATCTTTGCATCAAACAATTTAATTCAATTTTTATTAAAACTCAGTTATTCACTAATTCACTGCAACTACACTATTTTTATCTAATCTGCATGCTCATTATCTATATATCTCAAAAGAATTCTATAGACTGAACAAAAGAGAAGAGTGGTCAAACCGTTTTGGCATTCACCATGACCACACTAGAGTGAAAATAACATACACTAAAATCCACAATATCTATTCTCTCCCATTCCTCTCCTCCCAGTTTAACCAAACCCGCCTCCACTCAAAAGACCAAGAAGATGGATCAGAGGACCACATGACATCTTCACATCAAGAAATTTATTTTAATTTTTGTTGAAAGTGATTTATTTATTAATCTGCTGCAGCTACACTTTTCTTCTCTAATCTACATACTCATCAACTTCACGTGGCATATTATTTCCACTTTAGCCTATTATATCTAAAACACATAAACACAGATCTAATCTAAAACACATTTCATTGCATTTCAATAGTATGGATAGAAGAAGAAAAAACTACGGAGAACAAAATAAACTAAATTTCCTCGCTCTTTAAATTCCAGCGCAATCAATTACATTGGAAGGTTTGGTTTCTATTAAGATGTTAAAAACTCTAATATATACTAATCTTTACATGTCATTTACATGTCATAAGGTCTCAGTTAATTTAAAGGATTTGGTTTCTGTTAAGGTTTTAGAAAAATAATAATAATAATAATCTATTTTTAGGTCATGGTCAAGTTAGACATTAAATTGGTGTATAAGACTTATGACCTCTTAAAAAGAAACACATATTCTTAATCATTAAATCCACTCAAGTTGTTCTTAATATACACTAACATTGCAAGCCTTAAATCCCAATCAATTTCAATTTCAATTTCAAAAGTTTGGTTTCTATTAAAAAAAATTTTAATCTAATATACACTAAGCTGTGCATGCCTTAAGCCCCAATCAATTTCAAGGGTTTGGATTCTATTAGGATATTTAAAAATCTAATATACAGTCAGCTTTGCATGCCTTGAGTCCCAGTCAATTTCAATTTCATGGGTTTGGATTCTATTAGGATTTTTGAAAATCTAATATATACTAACCTCTGCATGCCATAACTTATAAGGCCCGGGAATCGCCACCCGCGCCTTTGCTAGGTACGTGCAAAGAAACTCTGGAGCTCAATGTACTTGACGTGGATTTTGGCAACCTCAACATTCAGCAGGTCCTAAAGGACCAGCCAAACCCAAAGAAGCTCAGAAGCCCATTCCATCACACATAAGATATGATAAACCCATCGATTAGAAAGAAGAGAAAAATCGCTAACCATTGCAGTACCGTGGCCACGAAGACCTGTCGTTGCTGCGAGACCCAGTTCATGGCTCAGGCAAGAGGGGGTTTCCACCTGGGAATCGAGGGTGGGTTGGGGAATGCGGTGGACATTGAAGAAATCAGAACTTGCACAACATAGCCCCGGTCCCCAACCCCTCCTTCCCACACCATTTACACCACAGCCAGTTGTACTTCTAACAACCCAATTCCATGTACACTATGTCACAGGAGATCACTGCAAACAAACAAAGATTTTATGAATCCTAACCCTTCAATCCTCCCTCACTCTACCGTTTAAATTAACATGAAATAAAGATTGAAATGTTTAGCAACCATAACTTGTTTACCTGAAGGTGAAGGCTCCTCAATCTTTAACGAGCTGCAGCATGCTG
Organism: Picea sitchensis; assembly: GCA_010110895.2. Taxonomy (NCBI): domain Eukaryota; kingdom Viridiplantae; phylum Streptophyta; class Pinopsida; order Pinales; family Pinaceae; genus Picea; species Picea sitchensis. Next base: position 69,249 of record SNQJ01S0012207.1, on the reverse strand, counting down.
GTATCTCTGATCTCTCTCTTTGAAATATTGTGAAAAATCTATATATAAACATAAAAGTGCAGAACAAATGCAATAACAGAGAAATCCCATCCCATCCCTTCCCCTAAATAACAAAACAGGAGCAAATTAAGAATGAACAGTAATGATAAACGTTAATTGAGTAGAAACAGAGCAATTAACCCGCCAAATTCGCAGAAGGCAAAACGAAACAAGATTTCAAAATACCGCAAAACAAATTAAAACCTACTTGAAAAATCAAATCAATCGTTCCAATTTAATTCAGGTCAAGAGAATATCAACAAAGTTAGCACCGCTGCTCCCATCTCCATCTCAGATATCAGAATTCAAAAATGCTTGAACAGTTTAAGCAAATGAATAGTAGAAATTGTATTTAAATAGACGCGGAGGGAGAGAAAAGGCTCCATCCTTCCAACGTCTATATGCAGATAACCATGATTTTCCTGCAACAATAGACAAAAGAAGCTTTGCTTTTTTCTGCTTTTCTGCTTTTGGATATGATATATTTGCTATTGTCTGACAATATTTTATTTTTAACTACTAGTTTATAACTAGTTTTAAAATTTCAATTATCAAAAAATTAAATAAATTTATTTTTCATGAATAATATTCCATATGCTTGATCATCTCAAAGGGGTTTGGAAATTTATTCCTCGAACAAAGTTTGTTAAATGTTATTGTATTTCTAGGCTTTTTTAATAGTACTTTTACTGTTGCGTGATTTCATGGTGGCAAAGCACAAATTGTGGTTGGGAATTTATTACTTGAAAATGAATGTTATCTTATTTTCAGGCTGTTTCCTTAAATGTTATTGTTTTTTAGATTTTATGGTAATTTCAATAGCACAAAGTGTTGTTGAATTTAAAGAGTATAGTGAAATTTCAATTTAAGTATCTTATGACTTACAAAATTTGCTATTGTGTAGTTTTTATAAACACTTATTTTATAGTTTATATTCACAGTTAAGTGTTTATCTTGTATTTCATATTTAAACAATATATTAGTGATAGTTTTTTTTATATTGTTTTTGACATACAAATATTATAAATTCAAACAATGTTTTTTTCTTTCATTACTTGTTTAAGGACTTTACAAAATGGTTCATGAGGAATTTCATCTATCAAGAAAACAAAAACAAAATCAATAAAATATAAACTTGTTTCTTTACAAAATGGTTCATGAGGAGCTTCATCTATCAAAAAAACAAAAACAAAATCAATAAAATATAAACTTGTTTAACTATGATGTTTTAAATACTCATCTTGGTATTACTACAAGGTGGTGATGTCTAAGGCATTTATTTAAGATGATAATATCCTTTTATCTCAAGTTTTTATTGTATTTTTCATTTTTTAATTGCTTAAGTTATTTTTTTTGTATGGTCAAAAGTGAGTTTTTTTTTTTTTAATATTTTTGTAATTTTTGTTTTAGGGATGGCATTTGGCATGTGGTTAAGGAAGTTTTTACACTAATTTTTTGCTCGTTCAATATAAATTTTGTCGTGCAATCCTAAGAGGTAACACGGAGTGGGTTCCAGGTATGTTCGTAGCCAATTGATATGATTATGGCGTCACTCGTGCTTGAATCCTCACGTCCACACGCGTGTGTCCATGCTCCCCAAGTTGAAAATATTTCACAATTTTATCAGGCCCTTGGTAGTCGACCATGGTATCGGCGTCGGTACTCGCAAGATTAAACACTTGGGTCTCGTGACTTGCCTTGCATATAATGTAAACTCGATTTGTTGTACTCAGCATTGTTAGATAAGAGATTGTTGAATCCCACGTGGAGGTTGTCAGTGTCGTCGTCTTGTGGTATCTATGATCTCAAAGAGGCCAGCAAGATAGAGTCTGCACACTCATCTTCTTTCTCCATTTTTTGTGTCATGGGTTTAGAGGTTTGATTAGAGTTTCAAGGTTTTTTTGTTTGTGGGTTGTTTTCAGAGGCATTGGAAATTGGATGTTGAAGTTGCTCCCGAAATACGCCCACGAGCAGTACATCATAACTTGGACAATATTACGGTCGATGTGTTTAGCTTTGTTGATTTCATGTCCTGTCAAATTCAAATTATGAACTATGTTTTTTTATCATGGTTTGTTATGCATGCGGAGGATGTGACAACTTTGTCAAACGATTTTACTAGATGTGGCCATTCATAAATATGATGCTTTCTTGTCTGAGTAGATAGCAATTATTACACATTGTAACTCCCACCAAATTGAAGTTACAGTACAAAAAGTTGGATGGTGTTGTTAATTCCAGGCTCCAACCCTATTCATCTCCTTCATATTGCCGTATATATTAACTCTCGCTAGCTCAATTAATTTATTCATGTCAGTGAAGTGTTATCTTTGAATTTTTGCTTTGAAGCTTTCTTCTTCGCCTTTGAGTTTGGTGAACAATTGGGCCTGTGAATAATGAAAAAACAATGGGGCCTATGAATAATGAAAAATCGCAATCAAAAGAAACAACTTTAATTGGTGGATGCATGTCTGAAAGGAGGAGACAAACTAGGAGTGAGGCAAAGAAAAACAATTACAATGTTGTGAATAGTCTTCTGCCTTATAATGAGGTAATATACAATGTAAATTTTGGTAGCATTGTTCCCTATAATATAGAAATTTTTATAGATAAATGGATGTTGTTGGTAATTTAATTTCTATTTTAGTTATATTGTTGTGGGCTACACTGTTGTGGAACAATTTTCGTGCAGATGATAATATAAGTCGTTAACGAAATTATGTAGAGCACCAAATGTAGTCGGCATGCAATAACAAAGACCATCAGACATAAGTATATGAAAACTCTTCCATACGAATTCAATACAAATATGTGCAAAGAGTTGAAGGATCTAGCAGAAAAGGGTGTTCTTGTGAGGATTGTTATCGCACAGTTTGTACTTGGATGTAAAGGAAAGGTAAATGAAGGCAAACTAACATAACGAGAGACTATCCTATCACTGTCACCTCAACATGAAGTCTCTTTCTATTTAGGGTGGTAGGCCCAAGGGAGACGTCCCCGGTGCCCTGGGGTTTTGAGAAGGCAAAGGGTAAAAGGCCAAGGTAAAATTTTCCCTCTCACAAGTCACCATCGATCAGAAAGTTCGGCTAAATAGCCAATAAAAGATAATAAAAACCAGAAATGTACCTGCCCGGAACAAAGCAACAAGAAACTATATTTGCAAGGTCACTTGTTGGTTAGTACTTCATATAATTGGACTTTCTTAAACAAAGCAATTGGCTAATATTATTGATGAAGCAATCAATGATGTATAATGGCAATAATCACAATATCTTACTTCACAATAAATGCTTTAAAGAAGCTTCACAATGAGCAAGAAAAATTTATCATCAATGTTACAATACCAACTTTCATTAGAAGCAAGGACTACTATGCATTAGCCAATCTTTCAATTGCTTAAAGAAGCTAAAATGTTCCAAAGTGTAACTATAAATCAAATGGATAATGGCAGCAATAGAGTTAGCAGGTCAATCTACACTAGGGTTAGAAGGTATTAGTAATTGTTCAAAGGTATTGGATGTTTGAAGTTTGTGATCAAGGCACTCAAGCATATAGGTCTTAGATCAATGCATTCATAGGGCAAATGGAGTCAAAAGTTAGCGGCAAGAATTGAAGGAAATAGATGATAATAGTAGGGCCAAAGACAAGAGAAATTTGATAGTGAATTGTTGGTAAGCCAAGGCTTCAACCATCAAACCCTAGGGGAAAATGGCTTACTAAGGTGTAGACAACCCTAGGCCTTAGCATGTTTTCCTCCTTCTTTAGCTCAATAACAAGGTAAAAACGGCTAGGGTGAAGAGCAAATGATAGGGTGTTGCAATGGAAAGGCCTTAGCAATGTCTTCAACAGTTAAAATGGCTCCTTGGCACAATCTAGTAGGGAATTAAAATAAGGACACCAACATGTGCTTATTTCCTAGGGTTTATTCCAACAAATTTCATTAACAAAATGAAAGTAAAACACTATAATCATTCAAGTAAGGGAAGGATTGCAGAAATTCACTTACATTTACCAGGCATTCATCAAGCCAAACCCTAGTTATAAACCTTCCACCAAGAAAAATGCCAAAAATAGCCAAAATAAGCCTTCCTTCAACAAGTGCGCACTAGAATTTTAGCCAAAACCCTAAAGGAGGGCGCAAATTTCAAACCTCACACAAGTGTGAGTGAAAGATGATGAGAAAAAGAGAGTTTTTAGCTCTCTATTTATATAGTAGCAATGACCTTAATTTAATTTTTAGGTCACAAAAGGCCGACATGGTCAAGAATACATAATAATATTGTTTTTACATTAAATGTCAAAATAAAACCCTAAATCAAGCAACGATGAAGATGTCGTGCCCTTTTAGGGTGACGTTAGCCCCTTTTAGGGTGACGTTAGCCCCTTTTAGGGCAACGTTGGCCACCTGGGCAAAACGTTTGGCCTTCTTGGGCCTTAGGAACATGCCACTTTGGCACATAACTGCCTCCCAAAACCTCCATAGCGTTGGATGACGTCATAAGGTGTCTTAGGTGATGTCATGGGCCTTACAAGGCCAATGTCCTGGTGGAAAAGGCACTACCCCCTTGGGTAAGGCTCTCCCAAGATGCCTCTGGTGGAACGTCCTCCTCCTCTCCGGTGCAAACCCTCTGATCTATCGTTGCCCCCTGTTGGGGTCTCAACATCCATCTGGTGGGATTTCAGCCCCATGGAGGTCTGAACTGATCATCTCCCCATGTGTACCTGTCCATCTGGGTACCTGCCATCGGGTATGGTCTTGAAACATCAAAAAAAACGCCCTCCATGGGCTCATAAGTCACAGGGATCATAGCAATGTCAATCACATCTAATCATCGATTTTATTAAACATGTGCATAAAACCCCCTTTACCCGAACAAGTGCTCAAAGACATTATACTAATCTACAAGCCAAGTTTGGAGGAAGTGAGAGGGCATCCTATTTGGCTAACGCTCACTGGATGTGGGATGTTTCTAGGAGAAATCAAATCCAAGCCATGTGAATGGGTAAAGTGGATAAGGGATGTCTGGGCAAGGGGTGCAATGATAGCAGGGAAATGCATGGCTTACATGTGGGTGCCTCTATAGAGGGTGAGATGCACCTATCATGGATGCAAATGTTTCCAAGCCTATTCATGCCTTTTGTCTTTTTCTTATTGCTTTTTCTTGAAGAAGTTGCCTAGGGTACATTGCCCTAGCGTGGTGACCAGTGGTGGAAATGTTACTCACACGCATTTCACATAAATGAGAAGGTTGGCTCGTGATGAGACCCCCTTTCTCTTGGCTATGCCACCAAGAGCGACTACCCGGGCATGGTGACCAGCTTCTAGTAGTGTCATACAGTTAGATTCCATGGACCTAATAGGTTGGCTCGTGATTAGACCCCCTATCCTCTAACCAGGTCTTGTTTTTTTTATTATTTGTATGGGTCCCTTTGTTTCTTGCTGAGAAGTTTTTTACTGCTTTCTCGGGGATCCCTGGGCGAACCATCTCGAGGTTCATTCTTTGGCTTCTATCTTTTTCCATCTACTTTTACCCTCTGGGCCTTTAGCCCCTTCTTCCCACAAGGTAAGGTACAACCCTTAAATATTTGGCCAACCCAATGCCTGGACCAATGTAATGGGATGGATGAGCAAAGCCCGGACTAACGTAATGGGATGGATGAGCTGGAGAAAGATGGAAAGTGGTAGTATGGTAGGAGCGACGATGGCTTCTCATGAACTTCCCAATGGAAACTCAAAACTCATGGGCACAAGCTTACTAGGCATCCTTCCTTTCCCCCCAGATATGGTCAAGTGGATAGGTATAAGATCCAAGCACTGTTATTAGGAACAAAAGAATTAAAATGCACATATTCAAAGGTTTTGAGGATCAGAGTGACACATACCATGATACCCAGACTCATTGTTTCATGGAGCAAGATCCACTTCTGCTACAGGACCAGGCTGAGGATGGATATTGTTGTTGCTGACAAAGTGGAGGCACTGAAGAAGAAACATGGGCCCTCCAGGCCATGCTCAAGTCGATCTGGCTCGGTACTCCAAGGCGTATAGACCCAGGGCCTTGAGACATATCTCCTTAGTTATCCCTAAACTGTGGGATAACAAGGACTAACAATATGTTCATGTTTGCAAATGTGTATAAGAAGACAACGAAATCTCATGCAAATCAAGCAACTAATTATGTGAAACTAGTGTTTCCAACTAGAGTAAGAAGCCCTAAAGTAAGGAATAATTTCACCACTACTATCACAAATGAGATTGATGGTGATGCCAATGATGATGAATCTACAAAAGTCTTGGAGGAAACACAAACTGTTTGGTTCCAAAGTCTTTATTTTCAAGGGAACTGTGCAAAATGCACATTTTCAGTAATCCTTTTTGTTTTGCATACAACAAGAAGTTCATGAAGCCAAAAACTGAAAATTAATCATAATTAATACATATGAACATGTGTAATTCTAGAAATGATGCATATTTTGAAAAACTATGGAACTGGAGGGTAGTGGTGTTTTGTTTCATGTTATTTACTAGAGTGTTCTAAACAATGAATTGTTCATATGGAATGATATGGTATGTATGTTTCATGTGTTATGTCATCTTCTTTTGTGGGAGTGAGTCAATATCTCTTATTGACTTTTTTTTCTTAAATCTATTAGGTTTATTAAATTAAATTTATACAATGAAATAGAAAATTTATATCAATTTCCATGAAACCCTAAAATTACTCAAATCTACTAGGCCAATGGGCTTGAGTGTTCAATGTTTTTCTTTGAATCTTTCAAATTGAGAAATTGGGTGTGAAGAAGGAATCCATTGAAGGTGACCGAACAGATGGGAGGCTTGCTTTTGCATACTAACTTTTCTTCAGTGAACAACATTACAGGCTTTTCTCAATTTTTTAAAATATGGTATGTAACTTTTGAAGGTTTAATTTCTTTGTTAATCCTTTTTATTGTCGTTACGATTTCTATCATTTAACTACCATAATGATGATGTCTTTCATGTTTCCTATTTTCTCAAGGTTTCACGTATGTTGTTGAACATATTGTTATTTTTGAAGCCAAGATTTAAGTGATAAGCTTGAAGTGAGATTCCAATGAAGTTTAAGCGGAAAATTGAACAGTGTATTAGGAACTTATCCTCGAAGGTGTATAGGGTCAGAGTATATTTTTTGGGTTGCCAAAGTTTGCTATTTTTTTTCCCTAAAATAAGGTCTATCATTTTACCGAGCTGTAATGGGAATTATATGTAAACGTAATGAATTGTATATTTGAAATACATTAAATTATTTATATTCTTTGACATAACCATAATTGTTTTCTTTGAATATTGAGCCTCCATGTTTTGTTGCAGTTTATTCATACAAAGAAGCGTTATGTAATTGAATTTTTGTAGATCTTTGAATTTTTCCACACTATACTAAATTTGAGCATCACAATACATGATCTATCATGTGTGAAAGCAAAGGCTCATTTTACATTATTAACCCATATTTTTGAAGCATTTTCAAGACTATGTCGATGTTATCCCGAAGACTCACTCATTTATCCCAAAAGAAAAGACATATCGATAGCGAAAAACTTCACATTTGTATGACCAAGATGAGGAGTACCACCACCAACAATATAATTTGATATTGATATATCATATTCTTCGGATTCTTCCATTTGGCTTAACAGTCCACTCTTGTCAAAATCATCCATTTTGTTTGCCAAAAGTTCTTCATCATCACGAAGGTTATCCTATAGTTGGGAACCCCATCCCTTTAAGGGATTCAAAAAATATTCTCCTAAGTCGAGGATATAAGCCATGGTAGATTTTATTTTCTTGAAATGATTGAAACTTAAAGTTGTTAAGCGTCATCTTTCTTCCCATCGATTTCGGGGTAGTAGCACTGTAAAAAATGTTGAAGTGCTAAGAAATGATGATAAAAGAAAAAAAAAATTATGTAATAAAAAATATTATGAGATTATGCTACTCTTACACAATAAGATGTATTTCTCAGCAACACGTGGAGCATGTGCACATGGAGCATGTGGGTCTGACATACAGACAACTCTCTTGCAATTAATTAGGAGGCAGTATATGCAGCTTTGTTGCACTTGTTTCAAGATACTTGTATTAAACTAATGCTCGAAGAGGGACATAACTATTATTGTGACTTTATATCAATGTAGTTTTATAAAATAAATACTCGAACAAGGACATAATTGTGGAAAAGTTTAATCATGTAGAAAATCTATTTTCTTTGTTGGAATCAAGTGATCCAAGAAGTCATAGTTTTGATTCTGATCGATTTTTCAAGCATTTAGGTTAGTTTAGAAAGAAAAAAAAATGGTCAAATTTAGCTTAAATTTATACCTAAAAATGGGATCTAATTGCTACATGTTTAGCTTACTCCTTGTATTACTGCAAATACGTCAATAGTTTCCTTGTTTAAAGTGTATGCATGTTTGTTTCATAATTATAATTGTTTGTTTACATATTTAGGGTTGACACATTCACATTCATAGAATATGTTAATATCAAGACTAATTCAACCAAAGCATACCACATTCATATGGTGAAAGGCATGAATAGATCCATTTTTGCAATTGGTCTATCAAAGTTCAAAGTTTTATATAACTAAAAAAGGTTTTGATATTGAATTATAAAAGTTTAATGTCTCAATAGGCATGGAAGTCACAATTAAGGTTAAGTAAGTGGTTGTAACCAAGAATCCCCATGTCCAATTATGTGATATGTTATCACTTCTTGATTGGCATTTTATATTTCAAATTGTTTTAGCCCTGGAGTTAATGCTTCCGTAATCATAAATTAGCTAATCTTTTATTCCCTTTTATAAGGTAAGAGTTATACTAGAAAAGAGATGAGTGATCCTTGTGAGTGGCCCTTACATGGGTTTTCAATCACATATTTTAGTGTGTTGATGCTTACAAGAGTCATCATTTCATTTCAAAAGTAGAACACAATTTTATTGATGCAAAAGTATGGGTGCAACTAATCCCACATATTTATTCAGATATATTTTATATCATTATACTTTTAACTTTGTACAAAATACAATGATTATGATGGCATTATGATGAAACCTTTCATTTTGTTTTTTATAAGCTTGGACAATGTCCTACCAATTTCAATATGTTATATCGGTTTATCATTTACAAGTCTACATCTTTATTCTAATATATTTTATATCATTTTACCTTCAACTTTGTACAAAATACAAATCATCGTGATGGCATTGTGATGAAACCTTTCATGTTGTTTTTTATAAGCTTCCAATGTCCTACCAATTTTAATATGTTATCTATTAAGTTATCCAATGTTCCACCAAGTTTTAGGGATGAGGGAGCACGAGAGTGGGGAAACGCACATGGGGGACGTGTGGGAGCACCCCCATTTTTTTAGAAAATTCATGGAAGATAGGGGGGATGTCGAGGTCCCTAGCATAGAGGTCCCCATCTCTAAACTTACAAAAATAAAACTAATAATCATAAAATCCCAACAATAACAATTCATCCCATGTAAATTCATCATTGTGCAATGTAAATACTAAATAGTAAACAGTAAAATAATAATAAATTCAAATTTGCAAATGATGTAAACATGATTCATATTTAGATTCAGTAATGAAATGCATTGATTCATAAATCATAAATGAAACAAAAATATTGTATACATTGATTTAGATTCATCATTATATAATTTAATTAGTACTGAGCAAATTAGTAGATATTGAAGTCTGAAATAGTAAATTGAAATTACTCAAAGTCAAAAATAGTAAAGAGTGACGAGTCAAAGACTCAACCTAAGGTCATCGGTGTCTAGAGTCAAGACTCAAAATTTAAAAGTGGAAATTAGCAATGGACAATGAACATTGAAAATAAAATGAGCATCAATGAGTCAATCTCATTGACTAGTCCTCTACATCCATTTGACGTGTGAAGTCACTAACACCATCAATGGGAATGTCATTATCTGATTCAAAGTCACTCTCATGAGTAACCAATATTTGCACACATACCAAACCATGCTACAACTCATCTAGTCCAACCTCCCCATGTATTTGTGCACCATCCTCTGGATCCACATCCCATTATGCCATTGGTCCCCTTCGATACTCTGGTGTCTTCCTATGTGCAAGGCGTAGGGCACTGTGCACTACAACTAGCTTCTCTGCTCTCCTAGAGACAAGTTTGTTCCTCTTGATAGAGTGGATGAATCTATATGCAGACCAATTCCTCTTTGTTGCAAAGGAACTAACTGTTAAGGTTGGTTGTCATTGATGTCAACCCTTGAAGAAAGCCCCAGAGCACAAAGGTTTGGGTAATGGACCCAAGATTGTTTTATGTAAAGATGACTCATTATTGTCTAGTCATGGTAGATAAGAAGTAAATATGGATGAACTCCAAAGTGGTCCCCTTACGGTGAAAGCCCCCATGGGAAGACGCTTTG